>DF370978.1:22157-42458 GCA_000787875.1 Solanum virginianum
CGCCTATAACAGTGTCACCACATGATCTACACATCCGTACAACCAAAAAAATCTAGTTTGGTAACGATAGAATGGAAGCAGAGAATAACTAAAGAAACAAAAGTAAAGAATTATTTTAGGACACTATAAAAAGATCTGAAATTGGCCAAACACTTATTAAAGTTGCAAATTTATTTGTTAAATTTTAAATTAATAGAAAATATATTTTTTATGATACTTTATCCATAACATATATAACTAAGCTTAATTGTCTGTGATACCATGTCAATATATGTATACTCTTGATATATCATATGAGATGCATGCTGATATTAATATGATATCAGTATCTGATCTAATATTAAAGGAATAAATTTTAATAATATAGAATATAAAATATAAAAAGGTATATCAATGTAAATAATTTGCTCGGAAAAACCATTTTGAGTGTTGTTTCAAACAAGGGGAATACTTTCGTCATTTGTCGAAAATTTAATTGATAGCCTATAGGGTTTCGGACTTTCGGGAGTCTGAAATTTGAATGTTCAGGCGAAGAAGGGAAAAGTAGAGGGACAATGAGCACTGGGAGTTCGTTGTCGTCGTCACCAGCGAGGTCATCGAGTTCGACGATGGCGATGATCGGAGGAAATGTAGGGCCTTCATCTTCTATAGCCGTTGATGACTTCCCAACTGATCCTGTTTCCTTTCAAGACCGCAAAGACGAGGCTCTTCAAGGTTACTACAATTTCCCTTTTTTTGTTTAATGTTTCTAGCTAATCAGTTATAATTATTTTTCATGTAAAAGTCTGTTTGCTTGGAAGAAGAACCTAATTTATTTTGCAAATCAGCTGATTAACCTCAAGCAACGCATGAATTCATGATTTGTTCGGGATGTTGACAATGCTAGCAATTGATTATCTTAAGTTGTTGATTTTACTTTAGGCTACAAGTTCCTATGATTAAAATTTTGTATCAAACTTTATTGCAAAACATGCAAACTTAGGCTGGTATACAACATTCTAGTCTTGAGAGTTTTAATATGCTTTAGTCTCTGATTATGTGTTATTAGTTGGTAGGAATGTTGATAAAGCTCATTTTGTGTATCATCATCATGCCTTCATTGTTATATATCCATCTCGTGCCATTTATTAGTTGGTAGGAATGTTGATAAAGCTCATTTTGTGTATCATCATCATGCCTTCATTGTTATATATCCAGGGAAAAAAAAAATAAGTTTCATTGGTTTTAAGGGTTTTTTCTTACCTTTTTATGTGACTAGTGGGTTGAACCTTATAGATCATTTTTTTTCCTTTAATAGTTAAATGAATACACTTATTATTGTGATTCAATGGATACATTTTATCACAACAATATATCTAGTGAAATCTCACAAAGTGGGGAGTGGATACATTTTATTATGCAATAATAAAGTTGTATTCCCTTATCAAAAGTTTTTGTAACGAAACTGTGTCGTATATCTTGATTGTTATATAGGAAGTTTTGATAAACCTGATAATGAGTGTTGGTTACTTTGTTTATAAGTAGTAGAAAGCAAGGTAGAATATTATTTGTAAGCTTTTGTTGCTCGATAGTTTTAAATTGTTTGTTTAGATGTATTCTGATTAATAAGTTTTGAGTAAATTCACTTGTTAATAATGAAAGTCAGTGATTTCACACCGTTTGAAACCAGTCTAATCTTGAATGACTTTTTGTGAACTTAGAGGAGCACCATATATCTCATCAAATTACTAAGTAGCAACAAATGTTTGCAGAGATTATCATGCATCATACCTTGGGTTATGTATCACCGAGGACATGATCTTAGATAGAAAGAAATGGATATCGCATATTAGGGTAGAGGGTTAATAGGCTAGTTGGGGTAGGTTGTTGTCATGTCTTGTGATGTGGTATGTTAGCAGCATTAGTCGCGTCTTTATATATTGTGTTGTTATTGTTCGGCATTTATTTTGCTGCTTTTATTGTATTTATAAAATTATCAATTGCCTTTTATTGTAGTCGTTATTTTATATCTAGTATTTTTCTACTTTTGGGGTTGATATATTTGAGTTGAGGGTTTTCCAGAAACAACCTCTCTATCTTTACGAGGTAGTGGTAAGGTTTGCGTACATTTTACCCTCCTTAGACACCACTTATGGGATCTCACTGGATATGTTATACGGGTGGAAATGATAGGGATAATGTTTCAAATAAGTGAGGTGTGATGGTGATTTAGTTTATTCTTGTAGAAATCATGTAGTGAGAATGATGATTATGGTGGTTACTGTGTTAATCATAAGAAATATGAATTTTAGACTGGATATCAAAATGGTTAAGTAGTCTTGCATTTTATGTGAGGAAAATTCAAGTGGATGTGTTTCATTTACTCAATAACTGGCATCTTTTTCTTGGTAATTGGTGGAAAATGCGGAAAGCTCCTTTTAATTTAGTGACATTGACTCCATTTTTACTGGACAGGACAGAGTGACAGAGATATCACGTAAATACTACTTAGTTTCCCAATGAAATTATGCATGTTGGTAAAGCCTTGATGTCGACTTAGATTTTACTAGGTGGTTGTTGGTAAAGCCTTGATGATTTTCAAATTTTTTGAAGGAATAACTTAGAAGCCAATAGTCTACAGGTTTAATTTCCATTTTCCTAAAATGGAAGTAATAGAAACTGAGGACCACCTAACTGAAGACACCCTGGTAACGCATGTGCCAACATCATGTTAAGAGAACATTCACTGTGTTTTCACTGATCAACCACACATCCAAGAGATCAATGTTTATCCTATCTGATTTTCGTCACTTATAATCTCTGCTAGATGTTTTCTAGCAAAGAAATATTTGTAAATCATCCTAGTTTTTGGTTAATTCTTTTCAATTTTTGACGAGATGGTTAAATTCATGCATCTAGAACAGCCTTCACATCCTAAAGTTAGTTTGATAAACGATGAGGTAGAAAATAAGTGCTCTTTATTCGTATGTGAAAGTAAACAAAGGTGAAAAACTAACACAAACTATATTTCAGAAGGTTATATCTATTGTATTGAGGATTTTTTTTGGGGGGGTAAAGCTATTATATGAAGGATTTTAGCATGGTGTTGTATAAAGTAGCAAGACTTCACTTCCTCAATTTTATCTTCTCGTGCCATTTACTGCTTGACAAAGGACCTTAATGGTTCATGTGGCTCTTACTGTCAGATGGAAATTAGTTTCTTGACTTTGTTTAGGCCAACATCACTACTTCGCTTATAAATGGGAGCTTTAGGGTGCAGGGCAGTGTCACCACAGATTAAGCCAAAAAAGTTCTTAGCTCTATAAAACTTAATGATAACTGTAGTTAGGCAAACACCAACCAAAACAGCATGAATGGTTCTATACTTCCCCTTTTGAATAATACTTGCAATTAGTCAGAATATTTGGCCACTGAATTTGGCTTCTTGGGTTGTTCGAAATTTTTTTTTTCCCATGAAACTGAGAAAGTCAATGCCATAGTCTTTGCAGTATTTTCTCCTATCTTATCAGTGATAGATGAAGTATAGTAGGTCAGTGATGTAACATACTTTGTTTGTCCGAGAAATTTTTAGTTGTTTGCTGATGATATAGTCTGCACCTATCTTATCAGTGGATAGATGAAGTATAGTAGGTCAGTGATGTAACATACTTTGTTTGTCCGAGAAATTTTCAGTTGTTTGCTGATGATATAGTCTGTTTCAGTTTTTATTCAGAGAATTGATGTTTTCTTAGTTATGTTTGCAGTTCTCAAATCTGATTTGATGGCTTCACTAAACAAAGAGGTTAAATCCCTAGATGAGGATAGCTGGATGTTTGATGGACCTAGGTCTCGTATTAACAGGATTTCTAGGCCAGGTACCTCCCAAAGAGCAAGAATGTTAGTGGCGTTCATTTAGGGAACTTGATGATCATCTTCTTTTCATTTAGGCAACATGATGATAGTGTACCTGATGCCTTATTGCTATCTATGCATTTACAGGTAGTCTTCAAAAACATTTAGAAATTGGGAAGCAGAATTCTAAGTTGGCAGCTACATTAAAATGAGGAGTGTTTTCTCTTTGCAGAATTGCAATATAATGTAGCCTTTTTTTGTTAATAATTTGTACTACAAGTTTTTAACTGTTAATTTTTGCTACAACGGTTTTCAGAAGTTTGAATGTCATGGTGACATTTTGTTAAAGTCATTTAATTGTTTATATAACTGTGCGGTTCCATCATTACGTATTCATTTCCATGTGAAGCAGCTGCTGATATCTTCTAGCTTCTGGAAAAACAGTTTCTGGTATTTCCCAAAATTTTGGTCAAAAACTATACTTTTTTAAAATAAAAAAAAACTGTTTTGAACGGAAAAAAATCAAGTCTTTGAGCCTCTCAAAAGTTGGATCAAACAAGCTATAAGATACTTAAATCAGGACGGAGGAAATGGTGAAGTCCCTAAAGTACATAAGCTTCACTACAAATACAACTATTATTAATTAAAAATTAAATTTTTCGTACAAAATCATAACACAACAGAAAAAACATAAGAATAGTGGCTAACTTAAAGTTGCCACAAAAGCTCAAAGTTTAGTTTAATGGTGACACATTTGCTACGATTCCACGAAAATAACTTTATTATTGCTCCAAAGCTTCCATTGAGAGTTAATATATCATGAACAAAAGGATTGAAACTTCCTTGCATTACATTTGCTATAGAATCGTGCTTTCTGAAATTGTGGATGGCTTTAAGTACTCCAGCTTACCTAGAAATAACCTATAATCATTTAAAGTTGTGTTAATTATATGAGCTACAAACTTTTCCATAAAAATAACACATACACGTAAAGTACAACTCGATCCACTGTGAAATTAAGTATTTAAGAATGTTAATTCTCTAAACTTGCTTCAATCTCTAAAATGGCTTACGAACGATAAAGGATAAAGGATCCTCTAAGAAGATGGACATCAGAACAGCTACTTCAGCATCCATTTGGTTGCTAAATTCCAATTCCAGAGATGGACTTTCATCAGTTCACTCTTTCAAACTAGGTTAAAGATACAATAAAATATTTGATCGATTTTGTGTAATGGTCTCCTTAGCAAAAATGAGTCCTCATATGCATTCCATATATCGCTCAATAAATCTCCTGAAAAGGTGCATTTCTTTCTATTAATATGAAATCATCTGTTTATACTATGTTATAGATGCTTGTAATGTTCCTTAGAATGGTGCTAACTAGATTTAATTTTTTCTCCTTCATATAGCTAGTTACAGGTATGTTGGGAAGACAGTGTATATAATTAAAGGGGTACATTTAACAAAACGAATATACAGGTAATAATGAATTTTTAACACATATCTGCATCAATTTTGGAAACAGATGCAGCGCCAAAATCAACATTCAAAAGTAGGGAGCATATTGATGCATTTTGTTTATACAACTGAGCAGCGACATCATCAGGTATTCATTTCATGTGCGGCAGCAGCTGATATATATATGAAACAAACGCAACATGATTAATTATATATCCCACATCGGAGTGAGCTAATGCGTAGACAGCCGAAAGGCGCTGCTACATAAACAGATGCTTGTTAATCTTATAAAGCATACCTTTCTCGGCCTTTTGGCTAAGATCAAGTGTAGTATCTGTTTTTATCAGTTTAATATCTGATATGTGAACTATTGGTTCACATGATATTAACTCAATTTTTGAGGGGAGATGTTCATTAGGATAGCTTGCTATCTTGGTCCTTTGCGCGTCGCCTAGGTGTTGCACTACAGCCCAGGCCAGGCGCACCCCACCTATTCTAGTCCAATTCTTGAATCATTGATTATAGTGTGGTTCAACTACTGATTGGTTTCAAGCACGTTGGAGCACTACTATTTTATGAGTGCTCAATGTCTCCAAGAAAAAACTTAAATTTGCTTGAAGCATCAGCATCCATTATAGTTAATTATGTGCCGGTCTATCTCAAATTAAAATAAAAGTTGGTGCGAGTTAAAAATGACATTTTAATACGAAAGCATTCGGCCTTGCCTTGAAAACTGTGACGTAGATAATCTACTCTCATACAGGACTAACTTTATTGTTGCTCCAAACTCCTATTCAGTTGGGGGAGTTAATAGATGAACAAAACATTGAATCTTCCTCGTGTAGTTCCATTCATTGGTTGGCTTATTGTGCTTCCTGAAACTATGTGATTTTTGAGTTCTCCGGCTTATATAGAAATTATCACCTATACAATCGTTCGAAATTGTGCTATATGAGCAATTTTTTCATATAAATTACATATACATGAAGTACAAAACAAACCAGTTTAAATTTGCCAATTTATGTAAATGTAATCTTTTGAGTCTTTGATCAACTAGTTTATCATGGTCAAAATATACACTATCTTTACACTTATATGTGTATATTATATATTCGTATTTGAGAATATGCGTTGCATGTTTATTTCTATCTACTTTTGTACATGATTAACTTTATGTTGATAGCTATTTATTGCATATTCTTTCTATGAATATGATAGACGTTATATATTGATTAATATTTATGTTTATTAATATATAGACGTTATGATAGTGTATAATTTTTTTCTTTTTAATTAATTATTTACGGTTGAGTACCTTCATATGTGATACATTATATACGATAAAAATGATATAATCTTTTTTAAGACTTGGGCGGACCGGAGGAAACCCAATTTCCACAGTTCAATATCTCTGTAATGGGCCTTTGGGGATTTGTCCAGAAAGTTGTGCAATATCTACTTGCCTCTAGTTGTGTCTAGTGGATAGAGGTCAGAAGCACGGAGAAAGTGCTAGACACTCCTTCTATGAAGCTATAAATACCTATCTGCTCCTCCTCCATCAACCATAAGAAGCAAACACACAACATTCCCAATAAGCTCACTTTAAAATGTCACTAATCCCAAGAATCTTCGGCGATCGACGAAGCAGCAGCGTCTTCGATCCATTCTCCATCGACGTATTTGATCCTTTCAAGGAATTAGGGTTCCCAGTTCTCAGTTAAGGGGAGACCTCTGCATTTGCTAACACCCGAATTGACTGGAGGGAAACTCCGGAGGCTCATGTGTTCAAGGCCGATCTTCCAGGGCTTAAGAAGGAGGAAGTGAAGGTGGAGATCGAAGAAGATAGAGTTCTTCAGATTAGCGGAGAGAGGAACGTGGAGAAGCAAGATAAGAATGATACGTGGCATTGCATGGAACGAAGTAGCGGCAAATTCATGAGAAGATTCAGACTTCCGGAGAATGCGAAGATGGATNGCATCGCATGGAACGAAGCAGCGGCAAATTCATGAGAAGATTCAGACTTCCTGAGAATGCGAAGATGGATCAAGTTAAGGCGTATATGGAGAACGGAGTGCTCACTGTTATTATTCCAGGGGAGAGTTGGAAAAAAAAATATCCTCTGAAAGGAAAGCCGAATTCAATTGAGAAAATTAAAAAATATCCTTTAGCAAAAATTTCCTCATACTAAGAAGAAACAACTAGTGTATGTTAATGATTTCCACATGGTATTTAACAGACAGGGTGAATCCCATCATTTGATCCAACATTGTTTTATCTTATCTTATCTTTGATTCAAATTATATTAAATAGGCAATTGTTTTATCACAATAATAAACTGCCAAATTTTGATAATTTTATAGAAAAATATTTAAAATAACTCAAATTATATTAAATAGGCAATTGTTTTATCACAATAATAAAACTGCCAAATTTTGATAATTTTATTTTAAAAAAAAGGGTTTAAAATATTAGAAATACTTGTATAAAAAATGTGACAAAATAAAAATACCCAAAATGCAAAAAAAAAAAAAAAAAAAAAAAAAAAATATATATATATATATATATATATATATATATATATATTAAAATATAAAATTTAAAAGAAACTATAAAAATTTAGAAGTTAGTTAATTATTACTTCGCATAACTAATTTCTCTTAAAACAATCACATATTTTTATCCTAGTAGCCACTTGGCTTAATTTGTCCTAAAATTATCACGTTTCTTCATCCTACATTGCCACTTGGCTTAATTCTAGCGTAGATTTTTTTCCATTTAATTATATATAGATTTAGTAAGAATATTTACCTGCCTTCTTTGCCTATAACAATGTTACCAAGATAAAATACTGTTAGATTGTTAGTAATCTGTATTACCAAAAGAAATAAGAATAGTGTCCAAAAAAATTATAAAAATAGAAATCGAGTCCACTGAATGCACAGTATGTCCTTAAGGAAATTATTTCCTTCAATGTATCCGAGGTATTGGAAAGATCCGAGGTATTGGAATCTTTCCTCCCAGGATAAAACGATTTACTCACCAGAATAGCGGTACAACAAATTAAGGTGACAGCGAACCACTTGAAGGCAGTATATCACACAACTTTTCATGAAAGATTGCAACCTTCTGTTGAAAATGGAGATTATCAATCAATCAGGTCGTAGCCGTAGCCGTAGCCGTAGCCGTAGCCGTAGCCGTAGCCGAGCGACGACGACGGCGCGAGGGGTCCTTTCCCCCTCAACCCTTTTAGATACTAATTACTTCTTGTTCAAAAAAGTCCGTTCATCACCAAAAGAGATACTCTCTTATAGGATATAAATGGGTTTCCATTATAAGGGGTTTAACAAAATTAAATTTGTCTCGATAATTAGCAAAATTAATTTAAATTACATAGATGATTACGTAACATTTACTTTTAAATATATTTTATAAATTTTATTTAATTCAAAAAATTTAAAATTTATTGTTCCAAATAATAGTTTGATATCCCAAAAAATCCACAATACAAAATGAAAATACAAAAAGTTGCCAAATAAATACTATGACTAGTTTTAGGAATCATTTTCTATATAAGGAATCCTTTTTCAATTCACGAGAAGAATTTAAAAGTTGATATGATACAGTAACTTGGTCTGCAAGCTCTCCGCAAGTTTTTTGAAAATGCCAAGTTAACAAAAAAAAAAAAATTCGGCTACGTTTAGGAAACCTTCTAACGATTGAATTTAATTTTTCAAAGATAAAATTACAAAAATGTTGACAAATAAGTAATACAATTAGTGGTAGAAATCCTTTTCCATATGGATTGGAGAATTTTCTACCGTAGAAAGCAACTATGGATCAGTGGAACAACCTTCATGCTCTTGGTGCTGGATCTTATGACAAGGTCTATCTTGAAGTCAACCTCCATTCTTATTTAGGATGTAGAGGCTGTTCTAGATGCATGAATTTAACCATCTCGTCAAAAATTGAAAAGAATTAACCAAAAACTAGGATTATTTACAAATATTTCTTTGCTAGAAAACATCTAGCAGAGATTATAAATGACGAAAATTAGATAGGATAAACAGTGATCTCTTGGATGTGTGGTTGATCAGTGAAAACACAATGAATGTTCTCTTAACATGATGTTAGCACATGCGTTATCAGGGTGTCTTCGGTTAGGTATATGTGTTACCAGGGCGTCTTCAGTTAGGTGGTCCTCAATTTCTATTACTTCCATTTTAGGAAAATGGAAATTAAACTTATAGACTATGGGCTTCTAAGTTATTCCTTCAGAAAATTTGAAAATCATCAAGACTTTACCTACAACAACCCAGTAAAATCTAAGTCGACATCAAGGCTCTACCAACATGCATAATTTCATTGGGAAACCAAGTAGTATTTACTTAATATCTCTGTCACTCTGTCCTGTCAAGTAAAAATGGAGTAAATGTCACTAAATTAAAAGGAGTTTTCCGCATTTTCCACCAATTACCAAGAAAAAGATACCAGCTGTTGAGTAAATGAAACACATCCACTTGAATTTTCCTCACATAAAATGCAAGACTACTTAACCCTTTTGATATCCAGTCGGAAATTCATATTTCTAATGATTAACACAGTAACAACCATAATCATCATTCTCACTACATGATTTCTACAAGAATAAACTAAATCACCATCACGCTTCACTTATTTGAAACATTATCCCTATCATTTCCACCCATATAACATACCCAGTAAAATCCCACAAGTGGTGTTCAAGGAGGGTAAAATGTACACAAACCTTACCACTGCCTCATAGAAATAGAGAGTTTGTTTCTAGAAAACCCTCAACTCATATATATCAGTCCCAAAATTAGAAAAATACTAGATATAAAATAACGACTACAATAAAAGGCAATTGATAATTTTATAAATACAATAAAAGTAGCAAAATAAATGTCAAACAATAACAACACAATATATAAAGACGCGACTAGTCCTACTAACATACTACATCACAAGACATGACAACAACCTACCTCTACAAGCCTATTAACCCTCTACCCTAATATGCAACGTCCATTTCTTTCTATCTAAGGTCATGTCCTCGGTGATACATAACACAAGGTATGATGCCTGATAATCTCTGCAAACATTTGTTGCTACTTAGTCATNTCTTGCTACCTTATACAACACCATACTAAAATCCTTGATATAATAGTTTTACCCCCCAAAAAAAATCCTTAATATAATAGATATAACCTTCTGAAACATAGTTTGCGTTAGTTTTTCACCTTTGTTTACTTTCACATACGAATAAATGGCACTTATTTTCTACCTCATCGTTTATCAAACTAACTTTAGGATGTAGAGGCTGTTCTAGATGCATGAATTTAACCATCTCGTCAAAAATTGAAAAGAATTAACCAAAAACTAGGATGATTTACAAATATTTCTTTGCTAGAAAACATCTAGCAGAGATTATAAGTGACGAAAATCAGATAGGATAAACATTGATGAAAATCAGATAGGATAAACAGTGATCTCTTGGATTTGTGGTTGATCAGTGAAAACACAGTGAATGTTCTCAACATGATGTTGGCACATGCGTTACCAGGGTATCTTCAGTTAGGTGGTCCTCGACTTCTATTACTTCCATTTTAGGAAAATGGAAATTAAACATGTAGACTACTGGCTTCTAAATTATTCCTTCAGAAAATTTGAAAATCATCAAGACTTTACCTACAACAACCCAGTAAAATCTAAGTCGGCATCAAGGCTTTACCAACACGCATAATTTCATTGGGAAACTAAGTAGTATTTACTTAATATCTCTGTCACTCTGTCCTGTCCAGTAAAAATGGAGTCAATGTCACTAAATTAAAAGGAGCTTTCCGCTTCCACCAATTACCAAGAAAAAGATGCCAGTTGTTGAGTAAATGAAACACATCCACTTGAATTTTTCTCACATAAAATGCAAGACTACTTAACCCTTTGATATCCAGTCTGAAATTCATATTTCTAATGATTAACACAGTAGCAACCATAATCATCATTCTCACTATATGATTTCTACAAGAATAAACTAAATCACCATCACGCTTCACTTATTTGAAACATTATCTCTATCATTTCCACCCATATAACATACCCAATGAAATTCCACAAGTGCTGTCTAAGGAGGGTAAAATGTATGCAAACCTTACCACTACCACATAGAGATAGAGAGGTTATTTCTGGAAAACTCTCAAATCAAATATATCGGCCCAAAAGTAGAAAAATACTAGATATAAAATAACGACTACAATAAAAGGCAATTGATAATTTTATAAATACAATAAAAATAGCAAAATAAATACCGAACAGTAACAACACAATATATAAAGACGCGACTAATCCTACTAACATACTATATCACAAGACATGACAACAACCTACCCCTACTATCTACCCTAATATGCGACATCCATTCCTTTCTATCTAAGGTCATGTCCTCGGTGATACATAACCCAAGGTATGATGCCTGATAATCTCTGTAAACATTTGTTGCTACTTAGTCATTTGATCAGAAATATGGTGCTCCTCTAAGTTCACAAGAAGTCATTCAAGATTAGACTGGTTTCAGACAGTGTGAAATCACTGACTTTCATTATTAACAAGTGAATTTACTCAAAACTTATTAGTCAGAATACATCTAAACCAACAATTTAAAACTATCGAGCAACAAAAGTTTACAAATAATATTCTACCTTGCTTTCTACTTCTTATAAACAAAGTAACCAACACTCATTATCAACTTTATCAAAACTTCCTATATAACAATCAAGATATACGACACAGTTTCCTTACAAGAACTTTTGATAAGGGAATACAACTTTATTATAACTTTTGATAAGGGAATACAACTTTATGATTGCATAATAAAATGTATTCACTCCCCACTTTGTGAGATTTCGCTGGATATATTATTGTGATAGAATGTATCCATTGAATCACAATAATAAGTGTATTCATTTAACTATTAAAGGAAAAAAATGATCTATAAGGTTTAACCCACTAGTCACATAAAAAAGTAAGAAAAAACCCTTAAAACCAATGAAACTTATTTATTTTCCCTGGATATATAACAATGAAGGCGCATGATGATGATACACAAAATGAGCTTTATCAACATTCCTACCAACTAATAACACATAATCAGAGACTAAAGCATATTAAAACTCTCAAGACTAAAATGTTGTATATCAACCTAAGTTTGCATGTTTTGTAATAAAGTTTGATATAAAATTTTAATCACAAGAACTTGTAGCCTAAAGTAAAATCAACAACTTAAGATAATCAATTGCTCGTATTGTCAACATCCCGCACAAATCATGAATTCATGCGTTGCTTGAGTTTAATCAGCTGATTTGCAAAATAAATTAGGTTCTTTTTCCAAGCAAACAGACTTTTACATGAAAACTAATTATAACTAATTAGCTAGAAATGTTAAAAAAAAAAAAAGCGAAATTGTATTGAGCTTGAAGAGCCTCGTCTTTGTGGTCTTGAAAGGAAGCAAGATCAGTTGGGATGTCATCAACGGCTATAGAAGATGAAGGCCCTACATTTCCTCCGATCATCACCATCGTCGAACTCGATGACCTCGCTGGTGACGACGATAACTAACTCCCAGTGCTCATTTTCCCTCTACTTTTCCCTTCTCCGCCTTAACATTCAGATTTCAGACTCCCGAAAGTCCGAAACCCTATAGGTTATCAATTAAATTTTTGACAAATGACGAAAGTATTCCTCTTATTTGAAACAACATTCAAAATGATTTTTTCGAGCAAATTATTTACATTGATATACCTTTTTATATTTTATATTCTGCATAATTAAAATTTATTCCTTTAATATTAAATCACATACTGATATCATATTAATATCAGCATGCATCTCGTATGATATATCAAGAGTATACATATATTGAAATGGTATCATAGAGAATTAAGCTTAGTTATATATGTTACGGATAAAGTATCATAAAAAATATATTTTCTATTAATTTAAAATTTAACAAATAAATTTGCAACTTTAATAATTTTCTCTTAATCATTTTATTTATTAAAAGAATAACTCAAAATTATATGATACCAATAGGGTATCAATATGCCGACGGAGTATCACAAGAATATATATAATTTCTACTTATTTAAAAATTAATTAATAATATTCTAGTTAGACATGATACTGATATGGTATAAATCTATTGATGGAGTATCACAATAAATATATTTTCTACTAATTTAGAGTTTTATAAATTTTTTATTTGTTTGTTAAAAAAACATAATCCTATATGGTACTGTTTATGTATCACTATACAACAAGAGTATCACAGAGAATTAATTCTATATGATACTGATAAGATATATATATATATACCATTAGAGTATATCTCATAGTACTTATGCTGATGTCAGAGCAGTGTTAGCATCACGCCAGGACAAAATAAAAAGGGGTAAGAAAGCAAATAGTTTGGGTCATACGTCTATTAAGGATAAATAGTTTGTATTGGGTTTATTAAGGGTAAATAGTTTCAAATTAGGTCTATTTTATATGTTTTTCTCTAAAAAATGGACTTAAAATGCCCTAGAAGTACTGAAAATGATACAAAAATCATCCATCTAATGGTCTAAAATGCCCTATCATCCAGATTTGGGTTCAAAAAAATTTTTCATTAATCTTTTTGACTCAATTATACCCTTTAAACTAACCACCCTCTCTTTTATTCAAAAAGGAGAGAAAGGGACAGAAAGGTTGGTTAATAGTGAGTGAGATATAGAAGAGAATTGAAGGAGACCAATTTTATTTCTTTGCTTGGTTCAAGGGGATTTGGAGAGGGAAGTAAAGTTGTGTTCGTCGCCTTTCTCTCGAAGTAAAGGTGTACTATTCTTCCATGCTTTTGAAGTTAAACAAGTAGCCCCAGAAGTAAAACTTGTTTTGTTCCTCCTTTCACCTTCCTTGTGCTTCTAAATGGTAAAAGCAAAAGTCAAAAAGAAAATTTAGAAGTTTCATTAATTTTGTCAATTGTTGGCTTTTTGGTACTTCAAGTCCCATGAGTAGAGCCTAAGCAACCTTTCTGAAGTTACCATCACATTTTTGTAAGTATAAAGTGCAGTGAATTCATACATGAAATGTATTTTCTGTCCTTCATTCTATGATGAAGTTGATAGCAAAAAGGATTGTGATTGCTAAGTCTCATTCCTTTACCATTGAGCTAATTATCTCCATATCTTTGGTTCAATTGATAGTCTGCAACTCTAAAGGAAGCCATTGATGACTTTGAGTGGCCAGGATCAAGCATTCATCTAATCCTACAGCCTACACCGCCATCGGTTACCTTTAGGGGTGAAGGCCATGGTGACTTATAGGTAAGGGTTGACCTGGCATTTCAGTAGCATTCTATCCCCATGTTCTCTACCCTCATCTGTTTTTACATTCATTTTTGCAGATAGACTTTATGTGTTATGCAAACACCGATCTTCTGGTTGCATTTCATTGTGATCGTGAAGTCTCTCACAGGTTTCTCTCCTGACAGAGTGTGAAATAAGAAGCCACATGCTTTATATTGGTGGTAGACTGTTTGATTTGATCAAGACCTTGACATGGGCAGGTGTAAATACAAATTTCTCCATGCTACAACCTCAAACATACCCAGCAGTGTCATCCGGGATAATCGAGGAAGTAAGCTGACCATTGGTAGAGGTGGAATGCTCAAAGTTCAGCATCTGGTCTCAGTTGCAAAACCAGCAATACCACACCCACATGCAGATTCTGCTGGCTATCAGCAACCCAGCCGTATTGCTTATATTGAATTCTTTGTCAAGCCAGAGGTAGATGAAGACGGTGCGTGCGAATGATACATAGACGATATGAGGTTCTTGCTTAACAAAGTTAGTTGCTAAATGTTCATGTTAAAGGGGAGATTAGCAGCTGGATTTAAACCTTTGCCATTAAATACCTTACATGTACTTTAATTTGTCAGTGTTAGGATATGGAGTGGAGCTGTTGCTCTTAATCAAGCAACTAGTGATCTGCTTTACATGTTTATGACGACCAATGTACTGTCAGAAATCAGAAAATATTGTTCTAATATTGGTAAAAATATAATTTGAAACAATTAACTAAACACAAATTGCTCGTTTAAAAAAAAAAGCAGAAAAAACACTTTTCAGTAGTCATCTCTTTTGCAAGAAAACATAGTTTGTATGCAAACAAATGCACATAATTCTACCAGAAAAGTGGAATAATGAAATACTCAAAAAAACAAAAGAAGTGGGACCGAATGTTTCGGGGTTTTGAACCCGACGTGAATCGAACACGCAACCTTCTGATCTGGAGTCAGATACGCTACCATTGCACCACGGATCCCTGTTGTACAGAAAACCTAACTGCATTACACTGTTACTGGATAAGATTTTCTACACCATCAGGTAATTTTAAAGATAATTACTATAATTTTTTCTTGTAATATTTATACTTTTTGAAAAGAATATAACTTAGAAAAACATTAAAGGTAATTTAAATCCTAATTATACTGTAATCTAAATTTCTTCCTAATTTTTAGATTTTTTCCTTTCTTAATTTGAATCCAAATTATACTCTCTCTTTCTTTTAGGTATTATATGGCAATGGTAAAATGACGATGTTGTAATTCTTGTCTTTCCTTTTTATTTTTATTCTTTTCGTTTTTCTTAAATTATTCTGTTTATCTTTTATTTTATTTCAAAAAAACATGATTTATGACATTTATATTTATAATAATAATAATAATAATAATAATAATAATAATAAAATATAAAATCAAAAGGAAGATTTGAAAGAGATGGAAGATGTAGGGAGTTGTTCAAAAGATTTTTCGTCTTCTATGGAAAAATACAACAATAGAAAAATAAAATGAACACTTAAAGAAATATTAATAAATCCTAGAATCAATAAATAAAATTAAAATATATCTAAAAAGATCGGCTTTGATTGTAGATATAAAAATGCAATTGTTATATATTGAAAAAAGGAATGCACAAAAAGACTACACAATAAAGGAGAAATAAATGGTTATATATGCTTGTAGATTAATTTAAAAAAAAAAGATAATTATATTATAGTAGAAGAAACCAATAAAAAAAATTGAACTATTTGTCAAAGAGGAAGAGAAAGAGTGAAATGGAGAGAAGTAATGAAAAAAAAAAGAGAAAAATATAGTAATTATGTTTTATTTTTTAAAAAAGTATAAATAAATAAATAAATATTATAAAGAAATACTACGTGGTAACCTGCAATAGCAGATCAATATTACCTAATGATATAAAAATTTTATACACTAACAGTACATCAAAATTAAACTCTTAATTTTAATACAGAATACTCATTTATTGATAAAAAATAATTTGGATTGTTTCTTGTAAATTACACAAATGGAGATTTTACTCTTATTATCTAATGTCAAACCAACTACTTATTCTAGTAAGAAGAGCTTTTTGCATTCAAAAGAAAATAACTTTAGTAATGATTACATACTTTTCATTTTTTCGAAAGATCCTCTTTGGATTTTGGTCATAATTAATCTTGGTTAGTATTATTTTCGTCCGATATTATATGAATATCTTTTATTAAATATTTATCCATATTAGATGAATACTTACTAAATTAGGATATAATAAAATTATTTTTTATTTTATCATCATCATTAATTATTGTATTAATAAATTTTTCTAACTTAATTTAATATGCATTGATATAAATAAAAGGTAAAATGGTAAACTTTACTAGTGCATTACTGATTTCTTAATAATCGCGTAAAATGAAAAGTACTCATATATATAATATGTGACAGAGGATATATAACTTAGAGCCCGTTTGGTTTAGCTTAAAAGTTGGTCAAATCTGTCTTTAAGCTCTTTTTAGCTTATAAAAGTGTTTGACAATTTTCAAAATAACTTTAAAAAGTTAAAATTTGCTTAAAATAAGTTAAAGTTAAAAGCAAGACCCCTTTAACTTTTTATTTTTTAGCTTAAAAGTTGTTATAGTTTGACCAAAAAAATTCTTTTTACCCTAAATATTCTTTCATATTCCAAAAAATATCCTTAACTAAAGTAACCTGAACTACTCTCCTATCTCATTATTTCAATTCAAACCACAATCCAACACTCTTCTTGCCGTGCTCTATCTTGACAAAACATGGGTTCTCTTCCTCCCGCTGCCATTAATGTAAGTTGTTGATACCCAATTTTTACCCTCCACAATATAAATTAATCATCAAGCTTTTTATTTTAACAATTCAAAATAATTAGTTTTTGAAAAATGCAAAAATATTTTCTTAAATAATCTCACTTTTTTATTTTAAGAGTTATTATTATGTAATTAATTTAATTATCTTCGATTGATAATATTGAAAGTTCTTCAATTAATTTGTATTAATTCGTCTTGTAATCAAATTAGTCAATCAAATTCAATTTGATTACATTTAATTGGCCAAATTTACAATTGAATTAGTCAAATTTTAAAATCAATTCCACTACCCATTTAATCAATTTCCTAACCAATTTAGTTTACTTTTTGGACTAAAAATTGACCCAATTACTCAAATACCCAAACCAAAACCCAAATGTCCTTTAATTCGGCCCAACTCGACACATATACAAATACATTATATACATATGTGACCCTCACGTGCCCCCTTTCACTCTTTTCTTCCCCCTTTCACTTTCATTCGCGTATCTCCCACATCCCCTTTCCCCTTCACCCGGCGAAGAACAATCAACAACCCAGCAACAACAATAACAACAACATACCCAGTGAAATCCCACAAGTGGGGTCTGGGGAAGGTAGAATGTACGCAGACCTTACCACTACCTAAGTAGAGAGGCTGTTTCCGAGGAACCCTCATCTCAAAACTCATGCGTAGAACGGACTAGATATGATCAAAAGTAAGGAAAACACATGCAGTACGCAAAGTATAGTATACTTTAAAACATAAATAACACGCAAACAACACGCAAATACTGACACTTACGTATTAAAAAGAGAAACACTGATACTCAACCCTATAAGGCCCCCTGACTACCTAACCCTACTAACCAATTATCCAACTATTCTAATTCGCGACCTCCACTTCTTCCTATCTAGGGTCATGTCCTCTGTGAGATTCAGCCTTGCCATATCATGTCTAATCACCTCCCCCCAGTACTTCTTAGGTCTACCTCTACCCCTCTGAGTACCTCCTACAACTAACCTTTTGTACCTACTAATAGGAGCATCGACACTCCTTCTCTGCACATGTCCAAACCACCGCAGTCTAGAGGTATTTTCTTATCATATAATACTCCAGAAGCCAGTCTCCATTTGGTCCATGCCACCCTAATACGGTGTGTGACATTATCGTCGATATCACCACTATTCTGGATGATGGACCCCAAATACTTAAAACTTTCCCTCGTGGGACCCTCGTGGGACCCTCGTGGGACACTATTCTGGATGATGGACCCAGCAAAACGTCAAAATCCGCAACAACTTCGATTCCTTCAACAACTTTCTCCTTGACGTGTCCTCGTCTCAGCTCGTCGTATAAGGGAATGTTTCAATTGATTCTTCTTGTCCTCCCAGGTGTCATCGTCTCGATCCCTTGATGGGTCTCATCCAGAATGAACAGTTGTGATTTGTCAATTTGTTGATTGATATCCAACAAATTCCAAGGGTTCTTATCCCCAGGGGCTGGAATTTTGAATTATTGAAGCCAATTTTACCCCTAAATTCTCATTTTTGCCCTAAAAATTCTACCCGTTTCCCCCTTTTTTTGAAACCTATTTCATTCTATAAATTCGCTCATTCATCACTGGAAAGGAGGTCAATTCAAACCACAATCCAACACTCTTCTTGCCGTGCTCTATCTTGACAAAACATGGGTTCTCTTCCTCCCGCTGCCATTAATGTAAGTTGTTGATACCCAATTTTTACCCTCCACAATATAAATTAATCATCAAGCTTTTTATTTTAAATATATATTCCCTCAAATTAATTTTCAAAAGCAGATCGCTTTTGAAGATTTTGAAATTGAAGGTTCTTGGTCTTGAGCTAGTGTAGACAAATTGGAACTCGTGGTGGTGTGAGCTCGTCTTCAATCAAGCTTGTCGTTCCAGTTCCTGCTCTTCAAAAGGTAATAATCGAGATCCTACTTCTTTCTGTTCTGATTCGAGTACAGCTATTAGATTGTGTGTGAAAATTGTATAACCTCTTTAATTATATGATGAGAAATAGTTGTGTCATAATGGTTAGATGACTGTATTGTGCTGAAGTTGTTCCTGTTTCTGTTGAGTATGTTGATTGTTGCTGCATTTGTAGTTTCCAGTTCATATTTTCGTTTTGATATAGTCATTTTGCCTTCTGCTCAGCTGTTCTTAGAACTGGTCATGTTTGCCTTATGTTGCTATCATACTTGTGTTGGATATGCTTCAAGAAATCGATTAGAATAGGTTATTTCATTTGCTTCACATGTTCAGCCTTCCTTTTCTCATATTTATTTGCATCAATTTTCAATCTTGAAGAAATCGATTAAAATAGGTCATCTCATTTGCTTCACATGTTCAACCTTCCTTTTCTCATATTTATTTGCATCAATTTTTAATCTTGAATGAGTGTGTGACTTGTTCCAACAACTTGTGCTTCATCATTGCTTTAGTGTGTACTGAGAGGCCTCTGTTTTGAGGTGTTGAATCATTAACTTGTCAAGCTTACATCTTGGCATCTCAAATCAGTTTTGGTTCCTTTCCAACATAAAAAATGAGTCTGACTTTAGCATATGTCAAAGCTTTGGTCTGTATTATCATAGGTTTGTCCACATTTTGGGTTTGTTTAGGGTATTGTTAGTCATCTTCGTCTCAAAGTATAATGTTCCATTTTTACTTGTTATGATTTGAAAGAATGCAAAAAATATGGGTCTGTTTGCATTACTCTATTCTAGTCCAGCAAGAGAGGAGTGCATTTGGTCACTGTCATGTTCCCTTTTGTCTG
>DF370974.1:2808-21999 GCA_000787875.1 Solanum virginianum
CTTCAAATCTTGGATCTAATGTTGGATTTGATAAGGGGTTAATGTGAATGTCTTGGGGCTGTTTCAAGGTGTTGATTGATGGTTTTATCACTGATTTTCTTGCATGATTTCATCTCTAAATTTCATGGTCTTTTAACCATCATTATATCCCCCCAAGTGTTTGATAAAATGTCCGGATGTGGTTTCTTCAGTAGTTGAAGGTCAAAAGCATGAGATATGATATGAATGATGTTATGATGATGAAATGAGTTTATGTATATGATTATCCCCATATGAAGTGCTACACTAGAGTAAATGATGAATCCAATATATAAGGTGTTGCATTAGACCATACCCGATCCGGGGGGACAAGAGTCGAGATAAGCATGTTAGGGGTTTATACTCATTAACCATGCGAGGGCTTCATACTTCGTCATCGTGTTGGTAACGTGTTATTACCATCAATAATGTGAGGGGTTTATACCATACAACTACCAAAGGATTTATACCTTGAACGACTAGCTTGGTCTCTTCGTCACATATGATATCCTATATAAGCATGAGTTACTTAAGCATATTTTATTCAAGCATTGATCATACATGGCATATTATATATTATGTCTATTGCTTAATATCGTGTATTTTTACTATGATGTCTATTTTTTGTTGTATTGTATCCCACATACTTAGTACATTCAAATGTACTAACACGTACTCTTACCTACATGATATCACCATGTAGGAACTAGTGCTCAAGTTGATCATTCTCCTTCTCCACGTTGCTAGTTGATGCTATTCCAAGCTTGTTGCTAAGTCCTCCATTTCGAGGACCTTAGTCTATGTTACTATTATCTATGTATTAAGACACTATCTTATGTTCTATTGACTATGAGGGTGAGCCCAGTAGCTTTATTTTGGCCCCCGTTCTATCTATGTATTTAGAGGTGTTTATTGGATGAGTCGTGTATTTATGATATGAGCTTTGACTCCTTGTCTTTGATGTTGATGTTTCGACAAGATATCCCTTAGCCCCTTATTCCTTTTGCTTACTTTATGCCTTTTATATGCTTCCGCGACCAAGGATGTCTAATAACAAGTTAAGAGGCTTGCTTGGGGTTCATTCGGGTTCCCCATTAGCCGTGTCACGTCTAGGCCCTAGGCTTGGGTTGTGAATAATAATAATTTGTGTAAAAACATTCAATTCAAGAACAGAGTTTATGATGATCATCAACATATGAAAATACATGTAATATTTAATTTTTTTCAAGAATTAATCAAGAATTATACATGTAAACTCATGAACTTTCAACTCTCTTCTAGGACCATCTATGGGGCACATGAGAGAACAATTTCATACTTTTAGTTTAGCCTTACATACCTGGGATGAACCTATCAAGAATCAAGCTCTCAAGAATCTCTTGAATTCTTCAATCTTACGTTCTTCTTTCTTCTCTCTCAAGCCCTAACTTTTCAATGAATTAAAAAGAACTTAGAATGGGGGTTTAGACCCAATTTACCCATCAAAATGACCTAATTTAATCATATTTTGAGTTTTTGAGGGGTTGGAATCGACTAGAATACCCCTCAAAATAAAAGTAAGTGTAGGTCCATATCCCAAGTGTGTCGTACTTTGGACACGCACCAACACTAGTATTCCTCTTACATCAAAAAAAATTTTTTCGATCCAATGGCTCTAAAATTCGAACAAGGCCATCTTCCCACTCAATTTTACATATCGATTGCATATTCAATCTCAGATTCACAAATGGAACATGGGAAGACGCGTTTCTTGCACATTTCTATTCTAGGGGTATTTCAATAATTTTATCGGGTGTTACATCATCTCCCTCTTGGGATCATTCTTCCTCGAATGATGAGTAAAGCTGGATATCAAGGTAAGAATAGACTCAAAATTCATCTCACATTCACATCTATCAATCAATCTTTCGACTCTATCTTAATCAACAATCAACTCTATTCAAACTCAAGAATAGATAATCAACTCAAGAAAAGATAATCAATTAGTTAAGGGTAAGGAAATTGCATTCAGCATTCTCATCATTTGGCATGAATACGTGTGAATATTTTGCTTTTATCTCTTCCTCAGCTTCCCATGCGGCTTCCTCAACGAATTGATTTCTCCATAGGACTTTGACTGAGGCTATCTCTTTAGTTCTCATCTTACGAATCTGACTATCAAGGATTTGCACAGGGATCTCGTACGTTAATATATCCTTTGCTCCAGTACTCTTCGCAGGGATCACCAAGTTAGGAGCTCCCAAAAATTTCTTCAACATCGATACATAGAACACATGATGGATTCCATCTAACTTGGAGGGAAACTCTAACTTGTAGGCAACCTTCCCAATCCTCTTTACAATATGATAAGGCCCAATATAACGTGGACTTAATTTGCCCTTCTTCCCAAATCTCATGACACCCTTCACAAGTGACACTTTCAAGTATACCCAATCATTTACCTCGAATTTCAAGTCTCTCCTCCTCACATTGGTT
Source organism: Solanum virginianum (assembly GCA_000787875.1). NCBI lineage: Eukaryota > Viridiplantae > Streptophyta > Magnoliopsida > Solanales > Solanaceae > Solanum > Solanum virginianum. Next base: position 5,302 of record DF370974.1, read on the forward strand.
AGGATTTCTAGTGATTTTGTGCAATCTTCAATTGCTCTTTAATGACCTTAACCTTCTCCATTGATTAGTGGGCAAGATCAGGCCCGATTAACTCTGCCTCTCCAACCTTGAACCACTCAACTGGTGATCTACATCTCCTCGTGTACAAAGCTTTATAGGGAGCCATTTGAATGCCTGCATGATAACTATTGTTATGAAAATTCAGTCAATGGTATGTGATCATCCTAATTTCCCTTGAAATCAAGAATACAGACTCTCAACATATCTTCTAACATCTGAATTATATGCTCTGCCTGACCATCTGTCTGTGGATGAAAGGTTATGCTCAAATTTACTTTTGTACCCAATCTTTTCTGGAACGATCTCCAAAATTGGGAGGTGACTTGAGCTCCTTTGTCTGAGATAATTGACAAGGTAACTCTATACAACCTCACAATCTCTTGGATGTACAACTTGGCATACTCCTCGGCAGTATTAGTCGTCTTAACCACTAAGAAGTGAGTCAATTTGGTCATCATATCTATAATCACCCATATCGAATCATGTTGTTTTGGAGACCTCGGTAGTCCAATAATGAAGTCCACATTGATCATCTCCTACTTTCATTTTGAAATCTCAAAGTTCTGAGCTAATCCACATGGACTTTGATGTTCAACTTTCATTTGCTGACAATTCGAGCACTTTGAGACAAATTCTGCAATATCGCTCTTCATTCTACTCCACCAATAGACTTCTCTCAAGTCGTGATACATTTTGATAGAGCCAGGATGAATGGAATATCTAGTGTTATGAGCTTTAGCCATGATTCTATCTTGAATACAAGCAACATCTAGAACTCACAATATACTTTGGTATCCTAACACTCCATCTCCCCCTTTGGAGAAGACCATCACATTTGATTTGTGGATAACCTCCTTTAGTTGAAGTATGATAGGATCTCAATCTTATTTCTCTTTCACCTCTACCACCAAAGATAAGGCAGACCCGTTCTGAACATTAACTCCTCCCTCATCATTCTTCTCAAGTTGAACTCCCAATCGATCCATTTGATGCACTTTTTTAACTAGTTCCTTCTTCCCTTCCTTGATATGGGATGTGCTACCCATTGATAACCGGCTAAGAGCATCAACAACAATGTTAGCTTTACCTAAATGGTAGAGAATGCTCATGTCATAATCCTTGAGCAACTCCAACCATCTCCTCTGATGCATGTTGACCTCTTTCTAACTGAAGATATACTACAAGCTCTTGTGGTCGGTGAGCACATCCATATGTACTCCATACAAGTAGTAGTACCAAATTTTAGGTGCAAATACTATCACTGCCAACTCAAGATCATAGGTTGGACGTTCTTCTCATGAGTCTTAAGTTGTCTGGAAGCATATGCTATCACTTTCCCTCTTTGCATCAGAACATATCCCAATCCAACTCTCGAAGCACACAATATATCACAAAATCTTTTGTTCAATCAGGCAAGGTTAGAACGGGTGCAGTAGTCAGTCTAACCTTTAACTCTTGGAAAATCTTCTCACATTTGTCGGACCACTGGAACTTGACCTTTTTCTAAGTCAATTTAGTCAATGGTATGGATAAAGAGGAAAATCCCTTAACAAATTTGTGGTAATAGTCTGCCTACCCAAGAAACTTCTTATGTTAATCGGGGAGGTTGGTTTGGGCCAGTTCTTAACCGCTTCAATCTTTTGAGCATTCACTCGAATACCATCACCAGAGACAACATTGCCTAGGAAAGCCACTAACTTAAGCCAGAATTCATATTTTGAGAATTTTTCATATATCTCATGGTCCTTAAGTGTTTGGAGGACAACTCTGAGGTGGTTCACATGCTCCTCTTCATCTCTTGAATACACCAAAATTTCATCAATGAACACAATCACAAATTTATCAAGATACTATCTGAACACTCTATTCATCAAATCCATGAAAGCTGTAGGTTCATTCTTCAATCCAAAGGACATGACCAAGAACTCAAAATGGTCATATCTAGTCTTAAAGGCTGTCTTTGGAATGTCACATTTCCTTACTTTCAAATTATGGTAGCCAGATCTGAGGTCTATCTTTGAGAAACAAGAGGCACCCTAAAGTTGGTCAAACAAATCATCTAGCCTTTTGGTATAATCAACACACATTCTAAGAGACCCATCTTACTTTCACACGAATAGGACAGGGGCACCCCAAGAAGAAATTATTAGCCTTATGAAGACCTTCTCTTACAAATATTTCAATTGTTCTTTCAACTCAGCAGGGGCCATCCTGTAATATGGAATTGAGATATGTTGAGTAACAGCAAGAATATCAATCCCAAAGTCGATCTCCCTATCAGGAAGGACTCTGGGAAGATCCTCAGGAAACACTTTCGGGAACTCATTCATAATCGGGATTGACGCAAGAGTAGGAGACTCAACATCATCAGATTTCACTCGCCCAAGGTGATAGATACAACTCTTAGCAATCATCTTTCTGGCTTTAAGATATGAGACAAATGTTCCTTTAGGTGCTACTGAATCACCCTTCCACTTTAGAATCGATTCATTTGGAAATTGGAACTTAACAGTTCAGGCTCTACAATCAACAGAGGCATAACAAGCGTTGAGCCAATCAATGCCAAGGATTAAATCAAAATCATTCATATCTAACTCAATTACATGGATGATAGTATCCCTATGATCGATGGACACTACACAAGCTCTATAGACTCTCTCAGCCCGAATAGACTCACCCTTGAGCTCGGTCAGCCCACAGTGAACAATTCTCTGATAATGACCTGTTTGGCCACACTTGTAGCATACATCACTCCCCTTGCGGCATTTACCCAAGTTTAACTTCCACATATACTACATTGTGGTTTACCTCGTAAACCTTGAGCCACATAGCATATGACTGAGACCCACAGGCTCCAACATTCTAGGACCTCTGATCATTTTTGACTCTAGGCGTAGGTGCACTAGCAGATGATGGTGCTGGAAATCAATTACTATTGCCTTTCTTTCCCAACCTCATGGCTTGATGTTTTAGCTTTCTTGCTTATGAAATCCTCTCTATCATATTGCTTCTCCGAATCAGTTTTTTGTATAAAGGTCATCAGTCTCCCAATGTCCATATCACTCACAAGCATTGATCCTCTTCCATCTCTCTTTGGCCCTCTGTTTAACTCATCAACATATATTCCCATCCTTCTCGTCATATCAACAACCATGTCTGGAGAATAGCTAGACATTGCATAAACTTTAGGCCATGCTCTTTCATAGTCATAGAGCCCTGTTTCAAGTTCAAAAACTCTCTTACCTTCGTTCCCTTGAGAAGAAATGCCAAGAAGGCTTCCTCAAACATAGCCCTAGTCAGCACGGGGGCATCCTCTCCTTTACCCTTCTTCCACTTGTCATACCACAGTCTAGCCATACCCTTTAGTTGGTAAGTAGCTAGTTCCACCTTGTCAGTATCGGCCACATGCATCACTTAGAACACTTTCTGGAGCTCCTTCACATAGTTCTCAGGATTTTCAGTGGGTGAAGACCCTGAGAATTCGGGTGGATTCATCCTCATGAATTCTCGAATTCTAGAAGTGTCATGGGCATCCTATTGACCCACTACTTGTCTCACAGTAGGTGTTGTCACAGCCTGGGCTAGAGTTTGAATAGCCTGGCGAAGCTCAATATTGGAGACCTCATCTTGTGGGGGCTGTGCAATAGGTACAGCTGGTTCCATAGGCTCCTCACGTCCTTAAGGCTCAGGCAGGTTAACATATTGTCTGGTGGGACATCCTCTACCTTTAATGGATCTTTTAGGGGGCATAATAACAACTCTGCAATGTACAAAGCAAGAATTAGAAGAGAACTTTCATAGAGAATAACTCTATAGCACGATTTAGAACATGAATAAAGGGAAACAATTCCTAATGTCCTATAGCCTCCTACTTATCAAGTGTGGGCGACAACATACCCATAAACAAGACTCTACTATAAATAGCTTCATAGACTCCAAAGGACACTTGAACTCATTCTCTGATACCAAGTTTGTCATGCCTCGGGAGGGGAGTCAAGATGTGGCCGGCACCCAGAGACTATTTGACACTTGAACTCATTCTGTGATACCAAGTTTGTCATGTCCCAGGAGGGGAGTCAAGATGTGGCTAGCACCCAGAGACTATTGCTAGTGCCCAAGCGAAGCACTTGGCCGCATTACGTTCATTCATTCATTCATATATTTTACTAATCAGCGGATGACAAAGGAAAAGTAAATGTGCATATCTTATCATCTAGTCTCAAAATAATAATAATAATAATAATAATAATAATAATAATAATAATAATAATATAAATGAAAGGCTAGTAGAAAGAACTAGCTCACAATGTTAACAATCAACATTCGACTCTAGTCTATGAAGCCTCTATCATTATTAGGTGGTGCCAATTAAAGACCCATGACTACCTCAATTAAAATAAAGCTAAGCAAATCTAACTCTAAACTAAGATGACAGTAAAAATAATGAATCCTCTGAAGTAGGGGATGCTCACCAATTAGCTTAACGTCCAAGATCCTCAATGATATACCTATTGATGATCTCTAATCCATGTATCTGCATAATAAAATGATGAAACACTGAATGGCGTCAGTACATGGAATGTACGGTATGTAAAATAGCTGAATGAAGCCGAAACAGGTAGAATAATATAAAAACAAAAATCATCTCAGAATAATAACAATCAACATGTCAAGTATCAATCTAAAACAATAATAAAGAGAAGATAAATGACTTATCTATCCCATCAAATCTTATCAATCAAATCAGACTCATCTTAGAGGAACTCATCTCAACTCATCCAATCTCATCTCATCTCATCTCGACTCGGAGTACTCAAGGTAGGAACTTTCTAGAAGTTTCTCCTATCTAAGAAAAATCACTTATGGGTCAGTGATTGTACAACAATCACGCTGATATTGCTACAACTATTCTGTACTTACCAGGTAGGGAATGAATCGACTCCACTAGGGATTACTAACAAACTAAACAAGTCCTCTATTGTTTCTGGGACTCTATCAAGAGGGAACTACAATGTAATGTGATGGTTCAAATCTTCACCTACTCTTGGCTAGTAGTATGATGAGTACAAGTTGGATTAACTCTTACTCTTTTGGTGTTCGATACTCCTCCTAAGAGTCAATACCATAAGACAATCTATCCAATCAAACACTCTCAATCAAATCATCTCAATCAGCCTCGTGGAGGCACTATCTTTCAGTCAGTCACAGAAAGACTCTAATCATCTCATCAATCAACATCTCAATCAAAAACTCAAGGCTTAGAACAATTATTAGGGAACAATCAAATAGATAAATCAATAGATTTCATTTGGGAAGACTCATGGACCATCAAATACTATCAAGTTATCATCATTCTGACATTCACAATCACAATCTCTATCAACATTCTCAATTAAGGCTCTAGACTCAATCCCTATCTTCTTTCATGCATTTTATGAAATAATAAGTAGGGTTTATGTAATAATTCATGTAAAAACATTCAATTCAAGAAAAGAGTTTATGATAATCATCATCATAAGAAAATACATGTATTAATATTATACTTTTCAAGAATTAATCAAGAATTATGCGTGTAAACTCATGAAATTTCAACTCGCTTCTAAGACCATCTATGAGAAATATGAGAGAACAATCTCATGCTTTTAGTTTAGCCTTACATACCTGGGATGAAGCTATCAACAATCAAGCTCTCAAGAATCCTCTTGAATTCTTCAATCTTACGTTCTTCTTTCTTCTCTCTCAAGGCCTAACTTTTCAATGAATTAGAAAGGACTTAGCATGGAGTTTTAAACCCTATTTACGCATCAAAATGACCTGATTTGATCATATTTTGAGTTTAGGAGGAGTTGGAAATTGACCGGAATGCCTCTCAAAATAAAAGAAAATTTTTCACTTCGGAAACTGGGCGCACACTAGTGTATTTTTTATCAAAAAATTTCTGAATGAGTTTTGCAATTCCCATCGAAAAAACTAAAAAAATTAAGTATAGGTCTACATCCCAAGCGTGTCACGCCTTGGGCGCACACCGCCACTAGAATTCGTCTCGGATCAAAAAATTATTTTTTAATTCGATGGCTCTAAAATTTGAACAAGACCATTTTCCCACTCAAATTTCCATGTTGATTGCATATGCGGTCTCGGATTTACAAACGCAGCATGGAAAAATACATTACGCGCACATCTCTATTTTAGGAGTATTTTGGTAATTTTATCCAGTGTTACACTTGTTCCCTTTCTTACCCGGATACTTGCTTGTGTTTGTCTTTCCTTTTTGAGCAGCATTGTAAATGTAAACATTAAAATTTGTAGATGCTAACATAAGTGATAAATAAATAAATATATATATAGATATAAATCCCAAATAAATAACTTCACCAGCAAAAACTAATTAGTTCATCTTTATAGGATTTAATTAAGTTAAAATTGAACAATTAATGTTAGAGCAAGAGTTGATGATACTAAATTGTAAATACAAGTAAATAATCAAGCATACTATAAGGAAGCTAATGCTTTGGCCCCATCTTCAACATATATCATCATTGTATATCAATATATATACTTTATTTCCCCCTGTTTTACACATGTATTCTTGTAAATTCAGCATTTTAGTCCCTCGGCCTACTTCCTCTAAAATTTTGAGCATTTGGACCATTTAAGCTTGTGTATATACTGATCATATACTAGTATGTAACCAGTGTATATGACGAATCAGCTTTGCGGTAAACAACCTATTCCGTGAGGAATTGATTTATTCCCGCGTCGTATTCTAAAGGATTACCTCATGGAAAATATTCTATTAAAACTAACTAGGCAAAGTTTACTAAATGGTATCGAAAGTCCCCTAAATTCGGATATGTATTGGATATTTTGAACAAATATTACAACAATTATTAAAATAAGGATTATGAATTGAACTCAGGTCGTAGATAATTTCAGACTAATCTTACTACCCAGTCTATTTAATTAATTTATTTCTATGAATTGAACTCAGGTCATAAATAATTTTAGACTAATCTTACTACCCATTGATTTTAATTAATTTATTTAATTAAACTAGTAATCATCCGGTCAAGATTGATTTACTAAATTAATCCTCTCCCTAGGTTTAATAGCATGCATCAATATAGTTGGTTAAAACTATCATTCATAATATTAAATACAAATTACAGTCTTTCAATAATTAATTAATAAATTGGTCAAATTCATTAATTTATTTATTCTACAATTGAAAGCAACTGGTATAAAATAAATAATTAAATAGACTGAAATAATAATATTATTCTACATATTTACGACCCTACGTAAATTCATAATCCTAAATAAAGTATACATGATAGCAATTGGACTGCCTATATATAGGCACGGAGGACAGGCATCCTTGCGTGAAGGACGGGTGTCATTCAAAGAAGGTCAGTCGTCCTTCGTTGAAGGCCGGTCGTCCTTCATTGACTTTTTTTTTTGCTTTTATGAATTTTCTTCACTTTTTTGGATTTTCTTTTTACCTTGTTGATGATTTTCTTCGTTTTGAACAATTTTCTTCTTCATCGGCTTCTAATTTTTATCCGAGCTTCATGACATGATTTACCGGCACTCCTTTTTGCTTCGTTTTGACTTCATTTTGCTTTAATTCCTGTATTATCCTGTGTGCAGACCTTGTTTATACAATTCATGATTTTGAAAATATTTTTTAACAAAAGAATTAATATGTTTTGAATTATTTAATTATTTTTAACAAAATCGCTTTAAATATAAGTCCCAAAATAAGCACGAAACGAGCTTATCAAATTCCTCACATTTAAGCGTTGCTTGCCCTCAAGCAACGCTTCATGACATGATTTATCGGCACTCCTTTTTGCTTTGTTTTGACTTTATTTTTCTTTAATTCCTGTATTATCCTGTGTGCAGATCTTGTTTATACAATTCATGATTTTTCAAATATTTTTTAACAAAAGAATTAATATGCCTTGAATTATTTAATTATTTTTAACAAAAATGCTATCTAGTCCGTTCTGCGTATGGGTTTTGAGATGAGGGTTCCCCGAAAACAGCCTCTCTACTTAGGTAGTGGTAAGGTGTGCGTATATTCTACCCTTCCCAGACCCCACTTGTGGGATTTCACTGGGTATGTTGTTGTTGTAATAAAAATGCTTTAAATATAAGTCCCAGAATAAGCACAAAATGAGCTTTACAAATTCCTCACACTTAACCATTGTTTGCCCTCAAGCAACAAACTGTTTATTCACAAAGATTAAGATAACAAAAGATTTACAAAGAGAGTATCTTGAACTATACATATAAAAGAGTTGATACATGAATTTAGCAATTAACCTTGACATTTAAAATTACTACCTCTTACTTTTCTTGAAAAAAAAAGAATATGAACCTTAGTTCTGCTAGACCCAAATGTTTGCACAAATTCTATCCACCAACCATTTTACACAATGCCGAGGAAGAAAATTAGCAATCAACTCTTTCAATTCTCAATGTGGTAAAGTCAAATAAAATCTAATAACCTAGTTGGAAAGTTGTTTAAGAAAAGAAAATTTTAAAATGTAGGGGTTTTTTGTTAACACATCCTTGTCCTGTTGACACGAAAAATACTATACTTTTTCAAAAATTGTCTAGCCTCATCAAATGAAATAGAACTAATTGCTTTTTGGTTAGACAATCCATACTTTCTTTTCAACAAGTATTATGTCTCATCAAATGACATAGAACTAAATGCTTTTTAACTTATTATTTAATTCTAAACTTAGTTTTGACAAGGTGTATTTCTTTTATCTGACTTGATTTAAAAACCCATATTATTTTGAAAGGATCTTTTTAATGAACAACAAATGCTCATATTTTGAAATACCGGAGCACTATCTAAAATTATTTCCAACAAAGTGTTAAAATTAATTAAACTCCCCCCTTTTTCTTTTCTTTTTTTTTTTTTGAAAATTAAGAGTTGATTTTACTAACTTTGTTCCCCAACTTTCATTTCTAACCAAAATTACCAAAAATATGTGCAAATATATGGTTTAGCGTAAGAAAGTTACAAACTAAATTTTTTTAAGAGGTATGAAATTTTTAAAATAAAGGTGATGACTATGCTCATATAGCTAGTTCTAATTAGTATAGACTAAAATACTCCTAATGAGCGTTTTTATCAGAAACTTTATCCTCCTCACACTTAGAGGGAACCACACCCTCGTGGATTAAAGTGTTTGAAAAATTAAAGTTTCTGAGTAAAACACTCATATGCAAATACTAGTATATCCTCAACTTAGAGATAAACATATGCAATAGAAATACGAATAATAAAATAAAGCAAGGCATATAACATCATATGACAAAATAGGGGAAAAAGGCATGAAGCTCAGAAACATCCCCAATAAGTATCCACAAAGTCTGTCTAGAAAAACCTATCTCAAATAGCAAAAAGATCAATAGTGTAAAATAAGGAAAAATCGTACTAGGTAGGGGGGTCAGAACTACTGCTGGGTGGACGTCTGTCCGGGAACTAAGCAAAGTACATCTCCTCCACTCGTGAGTACATTTGGTCAAACCTGACATCTTGTACTCTCCAGCGCTCTTCCTGTGTTGTGATCCAAGCCTGCCAGCGAGCATCCTACGCAGCAGTCCATTGTGCCCATCGAGCATCCTGTGCTGCTTGTAATGATCTGAGATGATCAATCCCTACCATCATGCTCTGTAGTGTAACTACACGGCATATTTCGAAGGTTCGTCAGCGTACGGCAGACCCAATTATAGTTTAAAGACTACATGTCAACAATTAGATGTGCTGGTATGAGACACTAGGCTAACAACACACCAGTGGACTGACCTGGATGGTGAGTCTATTCTTCGACCCCAGAGAGGCGAAGAAGCATGTGACGAATATGGCTAGATTTACCTTCCTATGCTCCACTAAACTCTAGAAGAAGAAGATATCATCTTTGCTTACTCGATTCACCCTCTCAAGGCGTTCGAAGTAACAGGACCCTCCAACCCGACTCTCACCAATATGAGGATGTGGACTCCTTATACCTAAAGCCTCGAGTGTTAGTGGAGCAGGTGCGCCAAAATCTATCATAATCAAAAGAGGTATCCAAATCCTTTACAAGCTGATCAAAGGCTATAGATCGTGTATAGGCCTCCAGATATAGTCCAATGTAATAACCCAAGTCCCTCATCGACATAGTGTGCTCCTCCCATCTGAATGTAAAAACCATACAAGTGTCGCGCCCAATGCGACTCACCTTCAGCTCTAGATGCTAGTCGTTCCAAAATTGAAGCTAGCACAGAAACATAATCATTAATCCTGGACTCGTGAAACCCTCAAAATGTAGTAACATCCTCTAGCTAGACTCGGCTAGTAGAGCATGAATACTCTCCCACAGTCCGTATAAATCTAAGGCCTCAACATCAAGAACCATAGGAAGGGTCACCTCTTTCTGATATCCCTATTCTCTAAATTGCTTATGAGCCTCATCCCTAGTAAAAGGAATTTGTCAACCTAAATATATGTGGCAGGCTGGGTTTCTAGGGAACCCAGATCGTCAATGAGCCATATGCAAGAATAGCCAATGATAAGAAACATACTCTATTTCCCTTTTTTTAACACTCCTTCCTAAATCAATTATTACAACTTATTATTAACACCTTATTACATCATATTAATGGGTTGCCTCCCGTTCAACACTTCTTTAATGTCACTAACTTGATGCCACAAGGTTTTATTTCAAAACCTCCCAATCTTGGAGGTACATTAAGGATCTTTCCTAGGGCACTCCCCCCCCTTTAAACATTTCCAATCTATAACCTTAACCTTAAACTTCTCACCTTTTCCTTGGAGTTCAATGGTCCCAAATGGATAAATATTTATTACTTCAAACGGACCAGACCATCTTGTTTTCAGTTTCTTGGAAAACAATCTCAATCGAGAATTGTATAAGAGCACTAGGTCCCCCTCTTTGAACACCTTAGATTTCTTGATATGTGCATCATGATATTTCTTTATGTGCTCCTTGTACAAGTGATTATTATGAAAGACTGACCTCCTCTATTCATCCAACTTGCTAAGTTGATAGAATCTCTCCTTTTCAGCACTTTCCAAATCTAGGCATATCTTTTGCAATGCCCATAATGCCTTATGTTCAATCTCAACGGGTAAATGGAAAGAATTCCTATAAACAAGATGGAAATAAGTAGATCCTATAGGGTTTTGTATGCTTTATGGAAGGCCCATAAAGCATCATCCAGCTTCAGACTCCAATCCTTCTATGTTTTAGCAACTGTTTTCTTAACAATGCCCTTAATATCTTTGTTAGTATTTTCCACTTGGCCTTGCGTTTGAGGGTAGTAGGCAACACCCCCTTGTGATGAATGCCATATTCCTTTAAAGTTCTGGCTAATGGATCATTCCGAAAATATGTGCCCTGATCGCTTATAAGCACCTGAGGTACTCCAAACCTTGCAAACAACTTCTTCTAAAATTACATCACTGTGTGACTGTCATTTTTTGAAAATGCTTGTGCTTTGCCCTATTTCGAGACATAGTCGATTGCCACCAAAATATACTTATTACCATGTGAACAGGGAAAGGAACTTACGAAGTCAATACAACAAACATCAAATACTTTGCAAGGAAGTATATAATGCAGTGGTATTTTATCACGTTTGGTAATGTTTCCCGTTTGTTGGCATGCCACATATTTGGAAACAAATGTGTGGGTGTCTCAAAAAATGGTCGGCTAATAAAATCCACAGTCCAACACCTTTTTGGCAGTCCTGCTGCCTAAAAAATGGCCTCCAGCTGGCCCAGCATGACAATGTTCCAGGATTTTCCATCCTTCCTCAACATCAACACGTCTTCTAACCACCTGATCTGCACAAACTTGGAACAAGTACGGGTCATCCCAAAAAGATTGGATAGCTTCCCTTTTGAGTTTCTTTCTAAGATGGGAAGACAACATAATAGGATCGATATTGGTGGCAATAAATTTGGCGATATTAGTATACTAAGGCATCTTTCCTTAAACCTGTAAAATCTTCTCAAAAGGGAATTCTTCATCCACCTTGCATCTCCAAAATTATTCAGCCACCTCCAGTTCCAATCAGGAGAGGTGGTCAGCTGCTTGGTTAGCTGCATCTCTTCGATCTCTTATTTGAAGGTTAAATTCTTGTAAAAGTAAAACCCAGCGTAATAATCTAGGGTTTGCATCATTTTTATGAAGTAAATATCTTAATGTTGAATGATTGGTGTAGACAATTACTTCCAATAAAATGATATAAGGCCTAAATTTTTCCAAGGCATATACAATTGCTAAAAATTACTTCTCTGTGGTCGTGCAATTCAAATATGCTCCTGGCAATATCTTACTAGCATAGTAAATTGGGTGAAAATATTTTCCTTCTTTTTGTCCCAATATTGCCACTATTACAAAATCACTAGCATCACACATGATTTCAAAAGGTTTTGACCAATCAGGAGCCACCAGAACCAGTGCAGTAATCAACTTTTCCTTCAAAGTGTTGAATGCATCCATCCATTCTCTGTCAAAGTTAAACTCCATCCATTTTTCCAAGAGATGTGTCAAAGGTTTGGCAATTTTTGAAAAATCCATTATAAACCTTCGATAAAAACTAGTATGGCCTAGAAAGCTTTGAATGGCTTTTATAGAAGTTGGTGGGGGGAGTCTTTCAATTGCATCAATCTCAGCTTTATCCACTTTGACACCTTTTTTGGAAACTTCATGCCTTAACACAAACTTTTTGACCAAAAAGTGGTATTTTTCCCAACTTAATACTAGGTGAGTCTCCTCGCACCGCTCTAACGCTTTTTCCAAATTATTGAGACATTTTTCAAATAACTCTCCCATAATAGAAAAGTCATCCATGAAGACCTCCATGAAATCCCTAATAAATTTCTCAAATATAGTTATCATGCATCTCATGAAGGTGGTGGGGTATTACACAACCCAAATGTCATCCGCCGAAAGGCAAATGTTCCAAATGGACATGACATCCGCCAAAAGGCAAATGTTCCAAATAGACATGTTAAAGTGGTCTTTTCCTGATCCTCGAGGTTAACATGGATATCAAAATATCCACTCATACCATCGAGAAAATAGTAGTAAAAATACCCCACCAATTTCTCAATCAATTGATCAATGAAGGGAAGTGGAAAATGATCCTTCTGGGTAGCATCATTCAACTTTTGATAATTTATTACCATTCTCCACCTGGTCACCATGCGACTAGGCACAAGTTCCCCCTTCTCATGTTTTACCATTGTCATCCCTCCTTTCTTTGGGATAACATGAATAGGAGATACCCATTGACTTTTAGATATTGGATAGATAATACCCACATCTAACAATCGAATCACCTCCTTTTGCACTACTTCCATCAACCTTGGATTTAATCTCTACTGTGTCTGAACAACAGGCTTCAACCCTTCTTTGATTATAATTTTATTGGTATAGAAAGCTGGGCTTATTCCTTGAATACCCTCCAATTTTCAAGCAAATACTTGTTTATGTCACCTAAGAACTAATAATAGTTGGCTTTTTTGTTCCACAGTCAAATCTGATGCAATTACAACAGGGCATTACCTCTTTTCATTCAAAAATGCATATTCAAGATGGTTAAGAAGTGGCTTCAATTCTAGAGAATCTGATTCCTCAGGCTTAGCATTTTTAATTTTTTTCTCTAGAACTTTCTCACACTTATCTCCTTCAGAACATTCTCACACTTATCTCCTTCTACCCTCAAAATTTTATCCAGCCCAAAAAATGTCTCAACAGACCCTTTGCCTTGTATGATCTTTATCGAATGATAAAATTCTATAGGGTCTGGAGACTTATCCATTATCTCAGTGAGCTTGAAGGTGTATTCATTCTCTCCAACCTTAAATGTCATTTCACCATCATGAATATTAATCAATACCTTAGTAGTTGCTAGAAATGGTTGCCTTAAAATTAGGGGCATTTTTGAATCTTCCTTGATGTCTAGGATTATGAAGTCTATAGGAAATATGAATTTGTCAACCTTCATGTGTATATCTTCAATTATTCCCCGAGGATAACGAATAGAAATATCCGCTAATTAAATACACATCCGGGTTGGTTTTAGTTTCACAATTCCTAATCGCTCCATAATCGATGTTGGCATTAAATTAATGCTTGCACCCAACTTTGTCAATGCCTGCTTGAAGTGAATATCATTAATAGAACAGGGAATGGTGAACCTCCTTGGATCTTGGCATTTTTCAGGCAATTGTTGGAGCATAAATGGAGAATAGTTTGCATTTAAATTAACAACTAGAATATCCTCTCAATCACTCTTATGAGTAACCAAATCTTTAAAGAACTTAGCATATTTTGGCATTTCGGTCAAAACATCCATGATGGGTAATTTTACTTTCACTTGGCCCATGATTTCTAGAGATTTTTGGAAGGCCTTTGCATCATCATTTTTCTTCACCTTCGAAGGAAAAGTAATGGTTACTTTCTCTGTGATGGGATTTTTACCAGATTGTTGGCCTGAGGATGATTTCTTCTCCTTTTTCTCTTTTTTCCTTTCCTCTTTTCCATTTGTAACCGGCTCAACCCTACCTGTCTCCAGGGTTGGTTTCATACTCTACTCCGGGCCTTGAACCTTTTTCCCACTCTTTATTGTAATGACACTGATGTGTTCACGACGATTAGGTTCAGTTTTGGCGGTCAGAGTTCCTGGTTGACGAATCAATAATTGTTCCATCATTTTTCAAAGAAGGTCTTCATTAGTTTTTTGACTTCATTCCAAGGCTTCCTCCAATATCTGATTCTTTGATCATTTTTCCAATCCCTCTCTTCCATCATTCTTTTCAGTTTAATAGTTGGGTCTTCCATTTGCTTTTGATTTGGGGAAACATAAACTTGGTTATCCCCCCCCCAAGTTAAAATTTTCCCCCTGCTAATTATTCCATCCTCTGATTATTCTATCCTCCTTGTTTGAAATTATTATTGCATTAAAATTTTTTTTTGGAGGATCATTACGCCAGTGGCCTTGCTGACTATTGGTCACTCATGGTCCCTCCCCCTTTTTTGCATATTGTGCCAAATTTACTTCTCATGGGGCAAGAAAAATTGGTTCCTCAAAATACAGGCAACGAGAAGTAAAATAATTTCCAAAACATGATTTACATGATAGAACAGGCTCAGATTGTTGAGAACTTCAACCACCTTGATGATATGTTTCAACTTGAGCCACTGGTTTGTTATTATGGTTACTATTGGGACAATGGTTGACAAGTCTAAGTTGTTCTTAAATAGTTCTTTTCACCAAGCTTTTAATACTTGCTTTGAACGCTGTCAATTGTCTACCTCATATAGGCCAACTTTAGTTGGCATAGCTCGTTCATCATACCAATATCTTGCATTGCAAGTGAGCTTCTCAACTAATTCCTTACTTTCTTCTAGTGTAATGTGGAGAAAAGAACCGACCTTTGAAGAATGGTCAAGTTCTTTCTTTGATGGCACCAGAAGTCCTTGGTAGAAATGGAACATTATACTAGCAGGACCTATGAGTGTAAGAGGACATTTGATTTTCAGATCCTTGAACCTTTCCCAAGCCTCACTCAAAGATTCCGACGGAACTTGCTAGAAATTTTGAATTGAATTTTTGATCTTGGCAAAGGCAAAAGGTGGGAAATATTCATGCATAAAGGCTTGATGAAGATCATCCTAAGTAGTAAAATGCCCACTTGGGAATGTATTAAGCCACCGTGCCACCTTATCATGTAGTGAAAAAGGAAACAACAATAACTTAATACAGTCCGAAGACACTCCATTTTCCCTAAATATTTGTTAGGTTCTTGAAAACCAAAGCATGTGAGCCTGAGGATCTTCATTCTTCTGCCCCCCAAATTGATTGTTTGAGACCATCTGAATCATGACAGGTTTGATCTCCAATGTATGGGTATCAATATTGGGGAGCCCTATAGGGTCCTCTTCTGTATATGCCGGGTCATAGGTTGAAGTACTGTCCTATGCTGTCTATCAGCCATTGGTACCCTACCAACAGGTTGTTCTATTTCTTCTTCTCTCTCTAAATCCTTGGTGAACCTCCTTGGATCTTGGCATTTTCAGCCATTGGTACCCTACCAACAGGTTGTTCTATTTCTTCTTCTCTCTCTAAATCCTGAAGTTTAATTTCTTCCTCACCTTTCTCAGAACCCTCCTTAGGTGAATTCTTAGGACTAATACGAGCTAAGGCATCTTCGAAGTATAAGGGATTTTCAAAATATCTAGATTGTTGAGAAGAAGTACTCGTGCTTTTGGAGTGAGTAAGCATGTAGTAATTGCAAAAAGAATTAAAACAAAATAATAAATGCTAAAAAATCGACCTAACAAATTTTCTTCCAGGCTAACTAAAAATTTTAACAGAATTTTTCTGCGCCAATCCCCGGCAATGGCGCCATTTGACGAATCAGTTTTACGGTAGTCAACCTATTCTATGAGGAATCGGTTTATTCCCATGTCATATTCTCAAGGATTGGCTCAAGGGAAATATTCTATTAAAACTAGTTAGGCAAAGTTTACTAATTGGTATCGAAAATCCCCTAAATTCGGATATGTATTGGATATTTTGAACAAATATTACAACAAT
>DF370972.1:338-10526 GCA_000787875.1 Solanum virginianum
AAAAGAAATTTGGTAAGCTTTGAAACCTTAAAGTCTTGTAGGTTTGTAAAAATGAGGAAAATCTAGTAAGTTTGAAAAATCATGAAATCTAGTAAGTTTGGAAAAAAATATGGCAACCATGATTTTCATAATTGCTATTCTGGCTTCAGTCATACCTATTTTACTAATCTTCCGGACTTCTGTAATGATTTTTATGCATACAGCTTCTCAAGACTATGCTCGTACCTTCTATGACCTCGTTCACCGGTTCCCGGACCGGTTATTATCGTGCGTATTATAATATATATATATATATATATTTCAAAGTGGGCTGTATACGGCGGGGTCGGCTCGGCCCAAGGGTTGACTTCGCTTAGATTGGTGATGTAGTGAGATTGGGCCTTTGGTTTAGTGGCATCCTGCCACATTTACTATGTAGTTTGTGAGTTCAGGGACGCTGGCTCACTTACCTTATGTTTGTGATATGTGTCGAAGATTTCAGAGATTTGAACCTTCCGGTGTGATGCTGTGGTATGGCGCGAGTTTAGCTATATATATGTCGTTATTACTCTTATTTATACTTTGTACTTTTCGCTTTACATATTTGATACGTATCCCGTACTGACCCCCTTTGCTTCGAGGGCTGCGTTTCATGCCCGCAGGTACCGACACACAGAGTAGTGAGCCACCAACTTACGATCTCTGACTGCCGTTTGAAGTGCTCCTTTTGCTTCGAAGTAAACTCTTGGTATATGTACACTTATTTTCTCTATTTTATATCTATGCATATTCGAGGGTATGACGGGACCCTGTCCCATCCTATGATTCAGTCTGTTTATATAGAGGTCTGTGGACGCCTGTGCGTATAGGGTATGGCAATTTGTATGACTATGTATGTATGTGAAATTTCTGTAAATAAGTTAGCTATTATAATTAGAATCTGGTTTAGTGTTCGTGTCTGGGTGCCCCAATCGGGCACTAGTCACGGCCCATGGGTTGGGTCGTGATAGTTTCTCCAAAACTTACTGAATTATATCAAGCAGATCATATTTGTCACCTCGAAAACTTAGGTCAAATATACCTTTTTATTGAATTTTTTGTTCCATGGATTCATAAATGGATTCCAAAATCTGATTATACCGAAGAATAAATTTCTTGTTTATATAGAATATTCTTTAATAATTTTTGGGATAAATTACTAAAGACAGATCCCACAACAAAAAAGTTATAT
Source organism: Solanum virginianum (assembly GCA_000787875.1). Taxonomy (NCBI): domain Eukaryota; kingdom Viridiplantae; phylum Streptophyta; class Magnoliopsida; order Solanales; family Solanaceae; genus Solanum; species Solanum virginianum. Next base: position 1,549 of record DF370972.1, read on the forward strand.
GAACAAGAGTTACTTGATCAAATCAATATTACTACTACTATAGAATATGCTTCAACTTCTAGCCCATTGATCGATACATTAGTGAAAGAAATTGCTTGACGAATTTCTTTATAAGATCGAGAACAGGATAGACATAAGCTTATAGCTAGGTATATGAACCAAATTAAACGAAATCTATTAGATTCAATCGGACTATTCGAGAAGGGTAATACGTCCACCGAAGGAAGCATTCATGAAAATATGGAAGATACTCAGTCTATCCCAAGCGACAGAGAATTGATAGATAAAGAGATAGATGATATCAAAAAATTCTGCCAAGACATGAAAAAGTAAAAGTTGATAAAGATGTGCTACAAGAAAATCGCCGTCACAGTGGATTCACTGTTCAGAACAGTAGATACACTGTTCATTACTGTACAAATGGACTCGTATGTGGGCCCCATTATACTATGGATAGATTTCTTTTCTTTTCTACAAATAGGCCTCATTTGTAAAGATTAAGGCAAGTTTATTTTTCTAGTCTTCTCTTTCTCTAAAACAGCTCTCTAGATTTTTGGTTTGTAATAGTTCTCTAAAAGTAACTAAAATACTATTTCGGGCATCGGTCTCTGGCCACTCAGGTCTATTTTATTTTCTTTAATTTTAAAATTTAATTCTATTAGCCCTTTACAGCCGTGACTACGTCCGGCTAAAATAGTATATATCTATGTCGAATACTTCAAATCTCATCTCATAATCATTGTGCCCAATTTGGTAAATTATGACTTGTATTTGATTTGCTTGATTCTAGTAATCTCTAAACTGATTAAGTTTAAATTACATTCTTATTTAGGAAAATTTGATGATTTTGTGATTGATTACCAATATAATTGACTCACGATTATGATAATTGTTGCCCTATTAATTTTATTTTTCTCTGTCCTTATATTATTTTGGGACAGATTCTTATTATATATAGTAGATTATTGACTGAATAAATTTATTTGATTTATGGTAACTAAGTGATTGAATCTTGACTGATTGAATATATTTTCTTTTATGGTAAATTCAATTTGCTTACCTTTTATTTTCTTCCCTTAGCTCTTCTTCTCTACTATATAAAGAGGAATTCTCTTCTCATTCAGAGACACTTTTGCTCACAGAAACAACACATATATTCTCTTCTCACACTTTTACACGAAAAAAGAGAAAACTTTATATTGTTCTCTCCCTTTTTTTAGTTATCTCACGCTCTTTGATTGTTATACAAATTTTGTTATTTCTCTTCATGACTGGTAAGGTTCTTTTTTAATATATTATTATCTTTTTGTACACTACTCTTTCTTTGTTTGTTTTGCAGGTTTCCAATCTTGAGTTGGGAATAGTGAAGAGTCTTGGGATGGGAGGAAGACGACGTTGAAGTTTTATTTTTACATCATTGTATTTTTATTTTTCTGCAACAAGTGATGTAACAATAATATAATGGAAACTGGGGATCTAGTATAAAGGGGGAGGGAAAAATATGTGCTAATTTTTTTTTCTTTTCTTTCTTTCTTTTTATGTTGTCTTATTTTTTTGGTGTTGTTTTGTTTTATTCATAATCATAGGCAAATTTAATTTTAGGATTTAATTATTTAAAATAAGTCTTGTATGCATAACCTGAAAAGATAATTAAGTTAAACAATTAAGATATCATGTCTATAGGTTGAAGTTTGTATTATGTTTTGATACCATGTTTTAGGACTTGTCTATCAACCTAGAAATTATACATATGGGATTTATCTTGTTCTTCTTTTAGAAATCATGCTTAGGGATGTTTAATGTTATGTTTTAAGATATTAAATAGCAATCTTGCCTATAGGATGTTAATTATGCTATGTTTTTGTGCTTTTCATATGTTATATAGAAATCATGTTTTTAAGTTATTTGAAATCAAGTTTTGAATGTATATCTTTCCTAGAAGCCATGCTCATAGGTTTAATGAAATAATATATCATTATATGTTCTTATGATAATGTTTTTCTTTTCTAGAAACTATGCCTATAGGAATCTATAAAATAAAAATTGTCTTCACTTAAAATGTTAAGTTAATTTGCTTAAATTCCTCTCTTAGAAATCATGTTTTTAGGGTTTGATTTTTTTTTCTACATGTTAGAAATTATGCCTATAGGAAATAATATTTTTCTTTAGAAATTTCACATGTGTCGCGCCCCATTTTTTCTCTTGAAAAGATAGGAACCTGGACGACGTCATGGCAACGACTCTTTTGAGATTTTAAAAAAATTGAGAGTTGTCATTCTGTCGTGCCCCATTTTTTCTCGCGAAAAGACGAGAACCTAAACGACATCATGGCAAGGATGCTTTTGGGATTTTAAAATTTTGAAGAGTCTTCACCTAGTGAGTTAAGGTGCATTAGTACACCATTCTAAAACTAAGTCTAATCTAAGGTCAAGTTAACCAGAGAACGAGTAAGGGTTCAAGTTACCTTTGAGGTCCGCAAAGGCGGATCCCGACTGTATCTCTTATTTAGGTGGGGGTTTAACAAATAGAGGTCTCTTATTTTGAAAATCTTAATTAATTCTAATCAGGTAAGTATGAGCAAAAATAAACAATTAATATCTAACTACCCCAAGCATTTAAAGAAAGCATGACAAGAAAGGAAAGAAAAGAACTTAGCGATTTTATTATTCCACTCGGATCAGTTTACTCGACTTTCATTTCAGAAGACAAAATTGTCATTTTTAGCTTGCATGGCTTATTTAAGCCTAAGGACAAAACCAAATATTGTCCTACTAAAGCTCGAGTTTAGAGTCACCATTTCCGAGGGTCCTATATATCTCTATCCCTCCTAAGTTGATTTTTAACTTAAAAGCACATTAAAGAAAATGAAAAAGTCTAATCCTTTCCTAAATTGCCTAACATCACTTCTTATGGTCCAAGAGGCGTTTGGACTTCTAATTAGGTGGTTCTAGACATAAAGGAGAATCAATGACTTCCTATTACATTTAGCGCCATAGCAAAACACATTGGACGAACAAATAGCACATAAGTCCCAAATAAGCCTCTAAACACATAAAACACAAACAAACCCATAAGCCTAAACATTTGACATGAAACATTTCAAAGCTTAGTTAACTAAGTAAAAGAATTTCAATTCTTTTAACCCTAAAACAAACTTATTGAGAGATTAAAAAAAAGAGGAAGTTACATAAATGACTAGTTTAGGCGTTACAATATTTCTCTAATTATAATTATGATAATTACTCTACATAGATATATTTATTATGAAAATAATTTTATGTATTATAAATTTGTTTTACTTATATACTAGTATACAGATCTTATTTTGTGCCGGAGAAAAGGTAGAATTCATTGTCAAAAATGGCAATGCCTTAAATCACGACAATTTGAGTTATCAAACTTTTCATTATTACTATTATTATTAAACAAACAATCATCTAAAATTACTATTTATTTTTGTTTTCATTGTATACAAGGTAAATTATTATAGTATATTATTATACAAATTCAATTTTAAGGCTAAATTTTATATTTAATTATTTTTGTTTTATTCAAGCAAGTTGTGTTTTATTTTTTTCGCAAAAATTGTCAATTTTTTTTATATCTACAACAACATATCCAGTGAAATCCTACAAGTGAAATCTGGGAGAGTAGAATGTACACAGACCTTACCACTACCTCTTAGAAGTAGAGAGACTGTTTCCTAGGAACCCTCATAATTTTTTTTATATCTAATGCATTAAAATCTCATGTTATATCTATTTGTGTGATTTAATTGTTCTCATTTGATTCAAGCATGTTATATTCACATTTTTTGGTGAAATATATCATGTTTCTTTGTATATTTTAAAACAAAATGTATATGGATATAATTATCTAACAATGAATTTCAAATACACACAAATACAAAAATTCTAACTATTGAAAAGCATACCTATGTTGAATGTATTTAGTACTTATCATTGAATTCAAAAGACTATGAAAGCATATACTACATATATAAAATATAAAAATTGGTGCAAATACATACATCTAATTATTTAAGGGCTTTATAAATGTTAAAGTGTGTTTGATACTTATCTTTCAATTGAAAAATCACATGAATACAAATATATAACAAGAAACAATATAATTGAATACACTAATATTTTTCATGCATAACTATAGTAATACCAGTAAAATACAAGAAAAATTACAAAAAAAATACAAATCACAATCAGTAAACTAAAAATCTTCCAATACAAAAAAGAAACTTAATTGAAATCAATTTTGGATAAAAAATAAAAGTATAATTAATTTGATTTGAAATCAGCAAAAAAAGAAAAGATAAAATAATAGTATATATTTGCTTTGTAGCATAATTTTTCCTAAAAAAAATAAAGTTTCTAAAAACATTAAAAAGTTTTAATAAAGAGATTTATATTATATGACATGAATTAAGTCCTATAGGAATGATGACGTGCTCAAAAGATTTATTTTCCGTGATATCAAAAACTTGACATACAAAAGATTATTTAAGAACTATTACAGATCATTTTCTTTAATCATGTACTAGCCAAAATTTATGAAATAGTGTTCACAACCCTAAGATTTTATTTAAAGAAAGTTTGTGGTCATAAACGTTTCATAAATAATTCTTAAATACAACAAAATCCAATTTTAAAAACACTTGATAAATCACATGGTGTCTAAGGGTTAACAAGATAAAATTATTACTTACAAACCTATTTTTAATCAAAAGACTAAATTAATCTAATGCATTAGGTGATTTTCGAATAAACTAAACAAATATTCACACATCAAGACCATTTAAAATACATATCACAAAATAAATCATTTACATACTAACTTAGGCCATTTTCTAATTAAATATATAACATGTTAGTGGAAACAAACTTAAATTAAGGACTAATCTTAGCATGAAAATAGTAGCATGATAAAAACACATTCACACACATCAAATAAAAGACAGGTAGCACGTAGATTACCCTCCCCCATCGTCCCCAATTTTCACTATATATCGTTACAAGATTTTGCAGAAAGATGAAAATACAATATAAACAAAACAATAAATTTTAAAAAAACTTCAGAATCCATCCCATCCCAGGCGACTCTTCATGATTCAAAGCCCAGAACCTGCTAAACAAAAATAATAATATAAAAACTACTAACCAGTTCAAAGAAATAATAGTCGGAGGATTTTGAGTCTCTTTTTAGTATGAAGTTTGTAAGTGATTCTGTAAGAGTGTCTCATGAAGTCGTAAAGTTATTTTGTATAGAGTATTCTATGTGTGGACTGTATATGAAATTGTGAGTATAAGAGTAGTGAGAATTTCTAAAGATGATTGTATACTGAGGAAAAGATAGTGAGGGAAAAGCAATCACGAAAGAAAGAATAAAAGGCAAGAAATATTGATTGGCAAATTTAAACTTACCTCAAATAAAATACAAAAAATCAATAGAAATTACCATAATATGTTTGATTCAATCAAAAAATGCCATAAATAAACTAATAAAAAAGGTTTAGCCATATCCTAACAATTACGGTAAGATGTACCATCTACGAATAAGGAAAATAACACCAATCCTAAAGCTAGACATGGGGACAATCATTTCACAGAATATGAACAAATCATCCTAGTAGATCATATTTCTCCATAAAAAAATCAATTACATAATTAGTCAAATAAATTAGAGCAGCAATCATCCATTAATTAGGAGAGAAAATGAAAAGAACAACCAAGATTCCATAACTCAATCGTTTAAAGGAGGAAAATAATTCCTGATTTTTGCAATTTACGTAATACAATTCGGGAATAAATCGAATCAATCCGAAGATTTGTTCAAAAGTGACAAAATTGAGAATCGGTAAACCTGCAAATATGCAAAACGTACCCAGCCAGATAGCAAAAACAACAAAAATCCTTATTGAACAAATTAACATTTCAAACAGCAATAAAAATGGGAGTGATATATCAAACTCAAAATCTAATACGAATGAAACAGCAACAATAAGTAAGGAGATCAAACCAGACCAAAGAATGAACAATACTCTGTAATCAAGTCAGGCAAAAAAAAAATGAACAACACCACTCTACTGTTGTTTCTGATTGATTCGAGCTTAGCGTCCCGTCCTTTGCCGGTTGCTTGACGGAGAGGGGAAGAGGGATGATGGAGAGAGGGCTTTCCAGTGAAGAGGGTGGTTGCGTGGAGGTCGACGGGGAGAGGAAGTTAAGGGTCGTTGGTGGTTGTTTATTGCCGGTAGTTGCATGGACGGAAAAGAGGGAGGTTAAGGGCTGGTTTGGCGAGGAGAAAGAGGAGACGAGAAGGAGGCGGCGGTGGCGGCTACGGGCAGGAGGGTCACGATGGTGGCTTGAGGATGATGCGAAAGGGGACGTTTTGGTTTTCCGGCGGGTTCCTAGGCGAGGAGGAGAAGAGGAGAAGGGAGTGACGGCTTGGTGAGGTCGTTTCGGTGGTGTTACGCCGGCGAAAAAGGGTCTCGCCGGTGGGGGTTGCAGGTCACGGTGGAGAGGAGATGAAGGGGTGGTCGCTAGAGATGGGTATTTCGCCGGAGAAGAGATTGGTGGCAATTGCTGGTGATCGGTGGAGGAGCAGGCGCCGGTCCTTTGGTTGAAAGAATGGAAACATGGCCAAGGGTTTTTGTGTGTTGGCATGTTTAAAATGGGTTAAAGCACATCCCATAGATGAACACGAAATGAGTGGTTGAGATTGACTGTTGAATGGGTGGGTTAGATCCAAATAAAAAAATGGATATCCAGATTAAAGTAAATGACATTGAAATGAAGGAGTTTAAAATCAAGCTATAAATTGACTTAAATAGGTTAAAAATGAAAAAGAATTGTAGAGGAATTGATTATAATTGAAACGAATTGAATTAGAAAAGGACTACGAAATAAATAAATTGTGGTGAAATCAATGAATTGCCATGTAATTAATTGATATAAAATACAAAAGTAATATTTCAAATAATAATCTTTATGTAAAGAAAATACGTAATATATGATAAAATTATTATGTAAAAATATTAATCGTATTGAAATTATTATTTTAAATTACACAAATTGATAAAATAATATAAAATATACAATGCATTTAAAAATGATAATGACATATTATTAATAATACTGATGATGACGACGACGACAACAACAACAAAAGTAGTTTAAAAATGATAGAATAATTTACAAACAATTTTTAAAAATCAAGAATGTTAAAATGCACAATTATTTGGATAAAATTGAAAATAGACTCATTTATTTAAAAAGTTTCGAAAATACCTATTTTAATAAACAGACAATCTAAAAAAGGTATAGATCGGTCAAAATTGGGTGTCAACAACATGCCTATAGGGTTTTCTCAATTTTTAGTAAAAAGATATAATATAAATTATCTTTTAACAAGTCTTAGGATATGTCTGATCATATGTCCATGAGTTTCAATAAGATAATATTTTAGAACTAAAAATCTTTTCTCATGTTTTAAAATTTTTAGATGCCATTTTGCACACTTAGCATGACAAATCTTGCACTGCTTATGTGTATTTTCAAGCATGCCAGATATTAACTTGTATGGAGGCTACTTGGACCTTTATGTGCTAATTGAAGTCTCTATGCTTTGTTTGTCTCGAGGTCCTATAGGAGGCCTATATTCTCATTAAGTCTAGAACCTATCTAAACATAGAAATCTAATGCCTCTTGGACCTTAAGAGGGACGTTAGACACTTTAGAATAACGTTAATATTTTTCTTTTTTAGTGCGCTCTTAAGATTAATAAATAAACCAAGGAAGGGGATAGGGGTATATAGGACCCTCGGAAAGGATGATCAAAACTCGAGCTTTAATGGGAGCGAAACTTTGATTTTCGTTCTTAGGCTTAAATAAGCCATGCGAGTTAAACGACAATTTTGTCTTCCGAAATGAAAGTTGAGTAAACTGATCCAAGGGGAATTAATTATTATTTAGTTTAATTTTTCTCTCTTGTTTGCTTTTAATTGTCTAGGGTAGTTAGTTATTTATTTGTTTTGTCTGTTTAATTTCTATTTTATTTGATCACTTAGAATTAATTAGAATAATAATAATTAGAGACCCTATTTGTTAACTCCCACAGAAATGAGAGACACGGTCAGGACCCACATTTGTGGACCTCGGTGGGTACCTAACACCTTCCTCTCGAGATAACTTGAATCCTTACCCGTTCTCTAGTGACTCAAACCTTTAGCGTTAGTTTTAGGCTACAATGATGTCCTAATGCACCTTAATTCATTAGGTGACGACTCTTCAAATTTTTCAATCCCAAAAAAGTTATTGCCATGACGTCGTCCAGGTTTCTGTCTTTTCGCGAGAAAAAATGGGGCGTGACAGAATGGCGACTACGCTGGGGATTCTAGGTTCTAACCATAACGTGTCTCTTTTTATGTGGGTTTATTTGCTTTCCTTAATTATTTTACTTGTCTTAGTTGTTTACTTTTATCATTGTTCTTTACTAGTATAAGTATTCACGCGTTTCGCAGATATATTAATTTATGATTGTTTTAATTTTATAAATATCAAATATTTTTACATGTTTATCCTTTATTATTTTTATATTATATTAATAAATAAATAACTTTTTTCAATGTTAACAATTTATTCATTCTAACTTTCTAAATAAAATATTAAATAAAAGATTAAATAACATGTTGATACATTTTACATATGTTTTTTAAAATCCAAAATGTTAAAAATATTTTAGTGAATCATTTACTTGTTTATTATTTTTAAATATTAATTAAATACAAATAATGAATCAATTATTTGTTATATTATTTTTAAAATTATTAATTCAGATTTTTATTCTTCATAAAAGAAAATAATAATTTGTATCTTTATCAATGCTTGGAACTAAAGGTCATTTGGTCATAAAGTCACTAAAATAATTGTTTGACGCTTCAATTTTTTTGCCCCACCCCCTAACCCCCC
>DF370971.1:1568-11856 GCA_000787875.1 Solanum virginianum
GACACGTGAAAATACTTATATTTAGCCATATTTTGCCTTCATATCATACAAGACATTCCCAAATACTCACTCAAATACTTAGACTTATATTTCTCTCAAATTTCAAGTGCCAAAACCCTCTTCGGATCTTAAGGAATTCAACCAAGCTTCAAGTCTCCATCTCCATTCTTCATTAAGTTCATCTCCAAAGCTAAGGTATGTGGGTTTCTTTCATGGGTTCCTTTCACCCTTGATGCCCAAGCTTCCTTTTCTTACAAATTGCATGATTTAAAGTTAATTTATTCATTGGTCTTGTTTATTATGAAATTCACTGCATACTGTGTTGGGGTTTATGAAATTGTAACTGTTTTATTATGTTTTGGGTTATGAATCTTTGATCTATCTTGAGATTTGATGAAGAGTTTTGATGTAATATTGCTTGAAGGTGTTACCAAGTATCTATCAATGGTTTTACATTGAGTTTTCTAGCATGATAACACTCTTGAATTGCATGGTTTTATACTAGCATTACACATCCGCCAAGTGTTTGATACAATGCCTTTTTAAGGATTCTTTAAGTTTGATGATCTATTGGTTGAGTTATGATTCAAGTGACTCTATGATGATTATGAACTTTCTAAAGATGTGTTTAAATCATGGAAATGTTTATGATGTTGTAGGGCTGGATTAAACCCATTTCTTAAGATTATACCTCTTGTGAGCCTTTGATGTTGGTAGGGGTGGCAAATGAGTGGTTTGGATTGAATTTGAATGGATTGAATATGAACTGAGTCAAAATGGACTGAATTACAATCCACCCATATAAAATATGGGTAAATATGAATTTGATTAAATATGGTTTGGGTAAAATGGTTCTAACCCATTTAAAACCCCTCTATGTTTCCTTGGCCTTTTTCCAGCAAATGTTATCCCTTTCGTGACTTCATTTATCTATTCTTCTCGACAATAAAATATTAAAATGGTTCTAACCCATTTAAAACCCCTCTATGTTTCCTTGGCCTTTTTCCAGCAAATGTTATCCCTTTCGTGACTTCATTTATCTATTCTTCTCGACAATAAAATATTAAAATGGTTCTAACCCATTAAATGACTTGACTTCAATTTATCAGTTCTTCTCGAAAATCAAGTATTAACATCAAAATACGATAATCGAAGTACCAAAACACAAGCACAAGAATACAAGTGTAGTTGTAATCGAGATAGACAAGTACATTCCAATGAATGCTTTCTACTATATCTTTTATAAAACAATAAACTAAACAAAAAATGTCACATTTGTTCCTTAATCTCCGCAGGACGCCAAGACCAAATGTCATCTTCCCATGTTGCACAATCTACAGCATTGCCTTCAGTCTTCACTGCCAGTGGCTGCATTGAAGTAGCAAAATAATCAGCTTAGTGGCTGAATAAGCCTGTGAACCAGAAACATAAAGTCTGTGAACCAGAAACAAAATAAACTAAAACTATAAACTAAACAAAGCCTTGTGCTGCTGCAACTGGCAAAGCATATCAGCAGACTTCACATGTTGGCTGAATGCTTAAACCTTATTTTTACTTCCCCCTTGTCATCATTCTACATATAAACAAGATAATCAACTTAGTGGCATCAATCTTCAACATTACGATGATACAAATCATTGCTCTTCTCGGCGATAATCTTACTGGAAAGCTTCCATTAACTATATGTGATCATCTTCCAAACTTGGAAGGGCTTTACCTTTTATTCAACTCCCTAGATGGAGTTATTCCACCAAACCTGGAGAAATACAGAAAGCTAAAATTCTTGTTATTGGCTGAAAATGAGTTTGCTGAAACTGTACCAAGAGAGTTAGCCAACAACTTCTTGAATGGTGAAGCATGTGGACAATGCCAACTGAACGGAGGACTCATTCCTAAGTATTTATAACTCATTATTCATTTGGCTCTTTCTCAAAGTTTTAGCTTGGGACAAAGTTACACCTACTAACATCACAATTTAATGCTTCAGTTAAAAGTTTAACTTTAAAACTCACATCTAAAAGAAAATAAAAGGTTCCGATCTACATTCATGAATCTTTACTGTCATACATGTCTCCCGAATGGAACTAGATTGATTCTTTTGTCGTCCTTATAATTGATCACTTTCAGAATAATGAACTCTAAATTGATCAATGTCTTCGTCCTAATCCAAATCTATATCTGATTGTCACTGTCAACCGAGAACTATATATGACAATCATGCGTTCTTGCGAGGTTTCGGGAGTTCTCTGTCTCCTCTCCAGCGACTTAGGTCTTCAGCGCCTCAGGAATTTAGGATTTAGGCCTTTAGGGATTTTCAGGAGATGGTTTAATTTGTTTTGAACCTAAATGGGTACCCATATTTTACTTATTTTGTCCATATTTACTCATATTTATATGGGCTTTAGAATTTAGCTGAAATTTTTATTTACCCACTTAAAATATGAGTGATCCAGCTTCTTTAATATGGGCTAAATGGGCTGATTTCATTAATATGAGCTGAAATTGCCAGCTCTAGATATTGGTGTTCCCTAAATATGAGGGATTGAGGTGAGTACCAGAATCTGGGCTTGAGGTGAGTACCCGAGTCCAAGAACTAGAGTCGAGTACCCAGTTTACATAAGGCTTAGTGGATCCACTCAGGCATTTGGAGGTTCACCTTGGCAAGTAACTTTTCCCTTTCCTCCGATGTGGGGTTGACATTAGGATTCCAAGTTGTAGCTCACTTGGTCTTATTTTATGTCGATTTAGGTTTCTTTCCACACTATGTATTATGAACTATACAAGTTAATTTAGATTACAAGCATGGTATGTTGGTTGAGGTTTCTTCCCACACTATATTATGAACTATACAAGTTGATTTGGAGTGTAAGAATGATTTTACTTCAAACATCATTCATACATGTCATATTGTTAGTATGTTATTCATTGCTTATGATTATGCATTTTGCTTATGATGCCTATCTCTTGATGCATTGCATCCCACATACTTAGTACATTCAAATGTACTAATGCATACTTTATGTCTACATGATGTCACCATGTAGGAACCGGTGCACCACTTGATCATTTTCCTCCTCCACGTGGCTAGTACGATTGTCTCACAAGCTTGTTGGTGGGTCCTCCATTCTGGGGAGTTGCTTATGATCTCTTGCTATGTACTAAAGCTATCTTTCCTTTATTTATGTATTGACCATGAGGGTGAGCCTGGTTGTTTATCGTGGCCAACGCTCTTATCTATGTAGTAGAGGTTTTTGTTGGACACGTTATGTATCTATGCTATGAGCCTTCACTCACTTGTTTCTTGATGTTATGATATGAAAGTTTACCATTAGTCCCAATTCCCTTGTCTATGCTTATCTCTCATTGTCATTTTAATTGCTTCCGCGACCAAGAATGTGTAATGATATGCTATGAGGCTTGTTTGGGGTTTCTTCAGGTTCCTCATCAGCCGATCATGTCTAGGCCCTAGGCGTGGGTCGTGACATTTACAATCGTAGATGAAACTATGGACCACAAATGAATCTATAGATCAAACTTTAGAGACTCAGTAATTTAGGCCTTAATTCCACGAGAGGTATATACGGCTTATAGAATAATCCATGGACTATAGATGGCCCTCGCGAACCTAGCGAAGGTAGTTTTCTTTAAAAAAAATTTTTAGTATTTTTTCACTCTTTTAGTCCCTACAGTATGTCGTTTCAGCCTATCTAAGTGGGACTAAGGGGAGGTTAGTCGACTAAACTTCCGCATTCACGCCCAATCCTCATACAATTAGAATCAGGGCTCTTAAGTTATGTTAAAGAAGAAACTAGAGTTCTTCATCTTCAAGTCTTTGTTCAAAGATTCAAGCTAGGACAGCATTTCATCAATGGGTATCCTTTAATCCAACAAGTGTCAAAGTAAACCCAATTTTCAGTAAATATTTTCTACAAATTAAAGTTAGGGTTCATATGTACACATGATTTTGCTTTATTATTCCCATAAAGTTAGGTTTCATATATACGCGTGATTTTGTGTTATATTTTCCATTCTTCATCCACTACAAAAAAAAATAAAAAAATAGCAAATAGCGACAATCGCATTTTCATCGCAAACAATTGACGGATTAGCAACAAATAATATGTGTATTGCTAAATAAATGAAAATATTGAGAGCATCCACATTAGCGACAAAAAGAAAACTATTTCGTTACTATATTTTGACGCCTTGGAGAAAATACTTTATTAAGATGTAGAGATGGATTTAGTGATGACATATTTATTGCTAAAACTTAGCGACGGATTTAAAAATGAAAGATATGTCACTAAAGTATTTTATTTGAAAAAATATATTTTTAAAGTCATAGCAACAAAAATAATTCGTTGTTAATTATTTATCTTTTATAAACAAAGATACATATAGCAACAAACATATAATTTGTAGCTAAATTCGTTGCCATAAAAATTGAATAATAAAAAAAATTATACATCTTATTTTTTTCAAAATAGATCAAAAGCATACAAGCTTCTAGAAAGAGAGTAGCAGACCATTGTCTCTCATTTTTCTCCGATGCGAGAAATCAAGAACATGTGTCTTCTTCCCAAACAGACCATCATCACTCATTTTCTCCTTTTCCTTTTTCCTTCTTGTTGAGACATAAGTCCTTGGAGTTTGGGGTTTCAAATAGGGCAATGATTTTGGGGTTTTAAACAAGCAGAGGTCGTGGAGTTGCCGTCTTCTAGACCTAAGATAAGTACAGATCATAGAGTTACTTTCTTCTCATATTTTAGGGTATGTGGATTTAGTTTTTTATAGAATCAGATTTTCAACACAAATACAAAAGTTGAAAGAAGAAAGAATAATTGCTATACTCTATGGATGCATACTAAGACGATCCATAAAAAGTCCATACTATAAAAAAGCGTTACACCAGAAGAAGTAACTCTATTATACAATAAAACAAACGCAATAATATTACCGGAAGAACAACAAAAGGAATCATATTTTAAAACGATTAAAGAATGGAAAGAAGTTCTAAATAAAATAGAGAATCCTATTGTGGGAAAAAAACAAAGCAAAGAAATCCAATTTTTAATGAAAAACAAAGCTATCTTACTCACAAACTACGGAAAGGTATATCAAATGAAAGCAATAGAAGTCAAAGTAAAAGAGTATCCTATTATAGTTTTTAAAATCATAAATATAGATGGCGAAGAATGCCAAAATTGGGGGGAACATGAGGATCAAATAGATTTCTTCAAATTTGTTAATATATCCATAAGGAAAAAATCTTAGAACAAGAGGAAAAAAGAAACCAATTGGAAATACTATTTGAAGAAAAACAAGAAAAAGAAATAGAGGACAAATACCAAGAAATACAAGGAGACAATGAGAAAAAAGATGAAACTATAAAAAGAATTTATAATATATTCATTGACAAAAAGGAAAGGAAATGGATAAGAAAAAAAAATGCATAAACACATATACAGATGGGGCAAACTCAAAATGAGGAAGTTTGGAGTGTAATCACCCTACAGACAAATAAAAAAGAAGAAATCAATGATTACGCAACGTGGCCCATAGAAATCAAAATTATAGGAGAGAAACAAATAGAAAATGAAAATCTAAAAGTAAAAGTATTTCCTGCGATTATTAGAAATATAAACATAGGAGCAGAAGAAGAGCAAAGCATAAGGCAACAATATCAAAAAATCAGAGATTTAGTATTCATCACAATAGAAGAAACCAAGGAACAATCTATAAAATGTGAAATAGCCATAGCTAGGAATGCAGAACAACAACCGTGGAATTTGGAATGTTGAAACAACTAATTGCTTAAGTAAGAAAAAAGAAGACGATACTCCGACGAGAGAAGACGATACTCCGACGAGCAATCGTCTGCATTCTATGAAAAAAAAGAAAAAAAGCTATGAAAGAGGAAGACTATTCTCTGAAAATCCCCTCTACTAGAGCTAAAGAGGGAATTTTCCACATCGATAAACAGAGGGAAGAACATTCTACGAAAAGAACTGTTGCAGGGCGTAGAGTTACTAGAGTTACAAGTAGGCAACAACAACAGCAAACTAAGTGCTACTCAGCCGACTAGGCAGAGCAGCACTTAGACACTTGGAAAGAAAAATTGCGAAAAGGGACTCCTCAAAACTCATAAGAAGAGGACCAATGGAAAGTGATAGCGAACAAACACACAAGGTTCAAGGAAAGGGTATAACAAAACAAAACAAAAAAAGTTCTCAAAATATACTTTGCTAGTGCTTCAAAAGTTGCTTTCTTCTAGGATTTTCTGATTTGTTTTGAGTTTGGGGATTTTTTTTAGTTATTTGCTTTAATTTGTCTAGGGATTGTGGTACCATCTTTACTTTTTGATGATGTTGAAAATAAAATATAAAAATATTTTGTACATTTAAAGATGTGTTTAAAATCTTTATATAAAAAGTAATCATTTAACACATGCCTAGAAGCTGTTTGATGAAATTCCTCAAAAAGAATATTCTAATGTGTACGATACTCAATTTTGCTTGATTTGGACATAATAAAGATGCATTATCATCGTTTATCAAGCTGCAGATAGAGAACATTTTTATTCTTAATTAGTTCACTTTATTTAGTGTTTTAAGTAGATTAAGAAAGTACATCACTACAAGAGAAAGGTCATTTAACGAGGGAAATCATTGGAAGCCTTATTCATGGCAAGAAATCTAGTAGTTGAAAGTCCACTTAGTGACCGGAATTCACCTCTAATCTGTTAACTTTCAACAATAGTGAAGAGTAGGAAACTATACAGCAACTGCACTTCATTTTTATTTGCATAACATGTCTAAAATGGGTTTACATCTCCTCACTACCTTATTGCTGCATGTCTGTATTCACTGAATCTGTTCTTTGCTATTGGCTTACTTTTTTCTTTCCTCCCGAAAGCTCACGATTGTTTCATATATCATAATTCATAAATTTGTTACACAAATTTTTCTGAATCAATAGAAAAAGAGATGTTATCTTTTTCACTCAAAAGATTAAGTTTTGGTCTTCCTGGATAGCTGAGATTATCTATTGCATCATGTTTTAGGATTTTAGAAGTTGTTTCCTAATTGTTAGTAATCGCATGAAGGGAAAAAGTCATATTAAAAAACTAAAAGGTAACTGCAGAAATGTTAGTAGGATATATGAATCAGTGGTGGATTTAGGATTCCTGGACTGTGGATGCTCAAAGGGAAAAAATTTGTTGCCTGTGGGACTCGAACCCGGGTCTAGCAATTCATCCTATCTTAAGAAGACATGGAGAACCATTGCACCCACAAAACTTCTTGTTTAATGTGGGTGCTTAACCTTTATACTTATACCATTTTTTAATATTTTCTACATAAATACACAAAGAATTTTTCGAAGTCAGCGAGTGCTCGAGCACCCGAAACTCAACACGTGGGTCCGCCTCTGATATGAACCGTTCTGTGATTTAAAAACCAAACATCTAATTCTATATGCCAGCACTTTGAAGTTGTGAAATTACAGGCACTTGCCTTAGTTTTACTTTGATTACGTTGAACTGGATTCTTTATTATTCCTGTAAATCTTTTCCTGAGTAGATAGTGCGGGAGTGGGGGTGGGGGTGGGAGGGAGGAATAAACTAGCTTTCTCACGTGCCCCATAATGCTAGTTAAAGCTGAAAGAAAAGTGTTGATAAATTATTTTATTAGTATCTAAAAAGAATTTAAAATAATATATTTTATAATATATCTTTTTAATTAATTTAATTAAAAGAATAATTATATTTACTATCCATTATTAAGAGTATTAAAGTGATATAATTTTGGTCAAATAATGATGACCACAGCAACGTTACTTTGAAATTGTGGGAGTTACTACATTTGAAATAGAAAACTGCCTTCAGTTTCTTTTCTTAACTATATGGACTTTTTATGGCCTTAAATGGAAAATGAACGTTGGTTGATTATTTTAATGGATAATACACAAATACCCCCAAACTTGGCTCCATGACTTAGTTTAGTACTAAATTATGCGAACGTTTATATATTCTCTAACTACTTATAACACATTTTATTTCAATCCTAACAGTGCAATCCAAATCTCACAAGGGAAAGTGCACTGCACACGCACCTCGTCAGCGCCATGTCAGTGCCACTCGACACCACATCAGCGCCACATTGGCGCCACACTAGCAATACACAAAAAATATATTTAAATTTATTTTATTTATGAATTTTATTTATTTAAATAATTTTATTTTATTTATTTTATTTTATTAAACATGTGTTTAATCTCCATTGGAATTTAACACTTGGGAGTTGACAATTTTTCTTTTTGTTTATTATCTTCTTCAAATTTTTTAAAATAAACTAAATTGAGTAAAATTATAAGTAGCAATACGTAAAAAAATATATTTAAATTTATTTTTAATTTATTTTATTTATTTAAATAATTTTTATTTTATTTATTTTATTTTATTAAACATGTGTTTGATCTCCATTGGAATTTAACACTTGGGAGTTGACGATTTTTTTTGTTGTTTATTAATCTTCTTCAAATTTTTTAAATAAACTAAATCGAGTAAAATTATTGGTGAAAATTTGGGAGTTGATGATTTTTTTTTGTTATTTATTAATCTTCTTTAAATTTTTTTAAATAAACTAAATCGAGTAAAATTATTGGTCGAAATTAGGTAAAATTAGTGAACTTTACTCTATTGATATTAATTAGTGTCATTTTTATGAAGATGAAATGGTTGGAGGTTAAAATATTAGCAAAGGAATTGTTTATGAAAATGCACGGGAGAATTTTCTCAAAAGAAATTGATGATAGAGAGATTATTAGTGAAAATTTATGATAATCAAAGAGAAAGAAGACATTAATGGATGTATAGGGTGGTGTGTCTATGGAAGAAGAAAAAAGGAAAGAAAAAAAAATCAAAATTTACAATTATTGAAGAAAATTAACTTCATTTTGTCCATGGAAGACGAAAGAAGAAAAGACAAAAAAATCAAAATTTGTCATTATTGAAAAAAATTAACTTTATTTTTGGGGTTGGGTGTGTTGTGGGTGGAGGGTGGGGTGGTGGGGGGCGAGCAACTGCACTTCATTTTTATTTGCATAACATTGAAAAAAATTAACTTTATTTTTGGGGTTGGGTGTGTTGTGGGTGGAGGGTGGGGTGGTGGGGGGCGAAAAAAAGAAGTAGGGTGTGGTATTAGGTGGGTGGAATATTTTGAAGAAGAGAAAAAATGGGTGGAGGGTTTGAAGAAGATGAAGAAAGAGGTGGGTTGGGGGTTGGGTGGGTTTTTTTTAATTTTTTATATAATATATATAAATCAATTTTTTTTTCTAAAAAAAGAATAAAACGCACCTATTTTTTTTCCTGCCACGTTAGGTTTTAAGGTGCAAATAAATTCACCTGTAAGTTGTTAAGGGGAGAATATAAACGCCCTCATAGTTTAGGTACTAAACTAAGTCATGGAGCCAAGTTTGGAGGAGGGGGTATTTATGTATCATCCCATTATTTTATTATATAAGTTCATATGAACTTATGTTGGAAAGGTGTAGAAAAGAACATTATTTTCCTAAGTCTTTTTCTATTGCTGGGTTTTCTTGAAAGTAATCTTAGTTAGTTCTTGCTCCTAGTTTACACTAAAAGAGTTTGTTGAATCCTGGGGGATACACCTATACCGGGTGAAATATCCTTAAGAACAGTGCCATAGACACACCTCACACTTAGAGTTTTTCTGTGAATTTTCAATATTTTTCAACAATCTTAACGATATTTCTTCTGCAATTATTTTTCTCAAAAATAATCAATCTGCTACTGTTACTGATAATAACGCTACTTTTGCACAAACATCTAGTGGTGTTGTTTCTGTTGTGCCTTCGCATAACATTACAAAATACTTCCCTAATGTTTCAAAGGTGGATGTTTTTGATGGGCAAAATTTTAAAAGGTGACAAGAACATATTTTTTTCTGCTCTTGACATGTATGGAATGGTGTCCACGTTAATAGATCCAAAACTGGATGAATCTGCTACTGACCAACTAAATCAGTGGACTTAGGCAAACAAAGTAAGCAAACACACAATACTAAGTACTCTTTCTAAGGAATTATTCGATTTGTACTGTTCTAATAAGAAAGCAAAGGAGATTTGAGAATCGCTACTTGTCAAATACACTGCTGAAGATGCTACCAAACAAAAATTTATTATTGGTAATTTTTACAAAAGGGAGATGGTCGAGGAAAAGATGTGAAAGTCTAAATCAACGAGTTTCACAAACTAATTGAAGATCTTA
>DF370969.1:12479-24340 GCA_000787875.1 Solanum virginianum
ATCTTGCCAAGTGTACTACACTTGGCCCAAATAGTGTTCGAGATCCCAACTTTGCAATACTCCACTCTTGGTCCAAAACTTTCAAATAATGACACTTAGGTCCAAAATTCCCGTAACCGTTCCAATGCACAAAAAATACGGGTTCTAACAAATTAAGCTTACGTTAAATGTGGGTTTTCATTATTTTGGTTTATTAAATTCAATTGATGTATCGACTGTACTTTATTTATGAATTTAAATTACTTTAAGCCCTATTATGATGATTTACATTGAAGTTATGAAGATTCATGTCCCCTTTAATGCTTTATTTATGCATGGGTGATTTATATTATGATTTAGATGTGGATTTAATTATGAATTAACTTCAGTTTCATATTTATTATTGATTTAAGTTTGAATCTCAATTACCCATGTTATTCTTACATCATTTATGGCATATACATACATGAACATTGGATGATTATGGAAATTATGAAGTGGATTAAGCCCAATTATGTTTTATGATATGATTTTGATTAGATATTGGTTATGACAAGAATGTGATCACATAAATGTCTACGATTATGGCTCTTTGAGCATTACAGGTGCTTTCACCATTTTGTATATATGAATGAGTTATTCCGATGCATGAGAATTATGAATTATGACTATGTTTTGGTATTTGAGCCTAAGAAAGAATTATTATGAATGTGCTTGGCTTTTGAGCCTAAATGTGTATTGAAAGGATTTTAAATGACTATTGACTCTTCTAAATGTATATATATGCATAAGTAGTCTCATGGGATGTTTTGACTTAGTACCAATGGATTACGAGCATCAAGGTTGTCCCCAAGGGCCCTCTCCCTTTCCTTGAACTATGTGCCAGCATAGTTGTGAGGATCTGAGGTTCATCCTGTTAGTTTAGGCATGAACCGCTAGAAAGATCTGAGGCTCATCCCATTAGTAGAGGCATGACCTATTAGAATGATATAAGGCTCATCCTCTTAGTTGAGGCATGACTAGCTAAAAATGATATGAAAATCCTATCCAAAATGGGAAACCCATAAGGAAGGTTACTTCTCTGAAATGGGAGGCCCGTAAGGAGAAGTATGGTTTACCTTTGGCAAGTAGACCACCTCTTTTATGGTATGAGGATAACATTGGGATTCCAAGTAATAGCTCGCTTGATCTTATATGTCAGTTGAGGTCACATCCCTACTATATATGAGCATCTTTAAATTTTATGCATCATGGACTTTATGTCATATTGTATACTACCCTTCATTGGATATATGATTCTTTCTATATTATGTGCCCTTGTCATCTAACATTGAAAGACAGGTTTGATAAGTTATAAACATTGCATGGCCGCATACTTAGTACATTCAAACACACTAACACATATTTTTGCCTATATGATCTAACCATGTAGGGACCAGAGATTACCTTCATCCACTGTTTGATACTAGATTG
The DNA here is from genome assembly GCA_000787875.1 of Solanum virginianum. Lineage (NCBI taxonomy): Eukaryota > Viridiplantae > Streptophyta > Magnoliopsida > Solanales > Solanaceae > Solanum > Solanum virginianum. Next base: position 13,932 of record DF370969.1, read on the forward strand.
GATGTGAAACATTTCTTATGGTGAGTCCTATCTTCCAAGGACAATGTCTAAAGCAGTGGAATCACACCCCCATCACAAATATGTTCATCCTAAACCTCGACTCAGCTACAAATTATAGTGCATACCTTCCAAGGACATGCCACCATTCCTCTACCTGTGTTGCTTCCATTTGTGTTATTTACTTTAAGGGTGAGCTCGAGGCATGTCTTAGCCCTTGTCCTCATGTATTCCGTGGGATTAGATTTAGCACCGATGAATTGGATGTCGGCGTGGACTATCTTCAAGGTCCACTTATGACTAGAGGCATTGTTTGACATCTTGTGGCCTCTCGTTGGATCTATGTGTTATGTGTTGTATTTGATGATTATGATTATAGTTATCTATTGGATATGGCTATTATGGATTGATTATGAGAATTATGATATGTATGTATGTTTGAGGTAGAAATATGAAAGATCCTATGTCACGACCCAAGTGTAGGTCTTAGACATGACACGGCGAATTAGAAGTACGAAGACAACCCAAACAAGCCTCTTGTTCGTAACATGCACATATCCTTGGTTACGGAAACAAAGGAATTAATAACAAGATCAAGTGAAAAGGGAAGCGGGACTAAGGGAATATTTTCATAAACATAGAAGCCATAAGAAAAGTCAAGCTCATAAGCATAAATACATTATAATATCCAACAACACCTCTAACTTGGAATGGAGCAGGAGCTGAGATACTTCCTAGGCTCACCTTCATAATAATAAGGATCCAACATAAGGAAGAGGTCTCAACCTAGCATGAAATAAAATAGATATTGTCCTCAGAGTTGAGGACTCACCAAAGCTTTCTTGGAGAACCAAACTAGCCACGTGGAGGATAATCAAAAGGTGCTTCGATCCCTACATAGTAATATAATGTAGCCATAGAGTATGCATTAGTATGTTTCAATCAACTAAGTATATGAGATACAATGCAGCAAGACATAAGCCAATATAGTCAAAATGCATAATCGTAGGCAATAGATAAGTATAATCTCAATATGGCATGCATGATCAATGCTTGAAGTAAAACATGTTTGTAAATCATTCAACTTGTATAGTATATAATACATGTGTGGGAAGGGACCTTAAGTGATATAGACCGAGTGGGCTACCGCTTGGAATTCGAGGCATGTACCCCCTCAACAAGGTGACCGAGGCATAGTACCCTCCCGATAAGGTGGCTGAGGCATGACATCCCCTTGACAAGGTGACCGAAGCATGGAACCCCCTCGACAAGGTGACTGAGACATGACACCCCCTCGACAAGGTGAATGAGACATGGCACCCCCTCGACAAGGTGACCGAGGCTTGACACACCCTAGACAAGGTATGGTCTACTTACCAAGGTAAACCAAACATGATAACATGAGATGACTTGTAAAATTATAGATACCTTCATGAATTCAATACATACATATAATCCCTTAATCATCATAAAGTCACATCACTTATAAACCATGTAGTAATTCATCAATAACTTGAGAATCCTTGTCAAGATATTTTATCAAACACTTGGTGTGCTCATAATTCTAGTTCAAAATAATGTAATTCAAGAGTGAAGTAATATGAGAAAACTCAATGTAAATCAACCTACCAACACATAGTAAAATCTTCATGTAATATCATGCGATTCAAGATTGTAATAATATGAGAAAACTCAATGTAAATCAACCTACCAACACATAGTAAAACCCTCATGTAAGATACTTTGAAATCCATCATCAAATCTCATGATAAATTATAGTTCATAGCTCCAAAACATGCATAGTCTCAATAGACAAAACCAAAACCTTTAACATACTGGTAACATCATCGGGCACCTCATCCCATCCTTTCCTCCTTTGAAGAGCATAGAACCAATTATGTCTTGGATAACCACCTTGATCAATATCACCACTGTTACCCTTCTTTTGAGAATATGGACAATCCATAATCTTGTGGCCTATCTCACCCGTGTTCCTCCAACATGTGCCACCGTGATTCCTCCCACATTTTAGGCATAAAAAATGAGTCACCCCATCATCAAGCCCTTAGAGCCTTGGGTTAGGCATCCAATCCTTAGCAACCCTATTATTTGGAGCACTAGAGGATCCTTGGCCTTGAAACTCACTACCTTGTTAAAACCGATCACTCTTAAACCGAGTCCTTTTGGACTTACCCCTCCTTCTCTTTTTAAACTTTTCCCCCTCCAATTGTTCGGCATAAGTCATGAGGCGAGACAAATCCATATCACCTACCAATATGGCAGTATGACACTCCTCATTAACCAAGTGGGACACCCCCATCACAAATATGTTCATCCTAAACCTCGACTCAGCTACAAATTATAGTGCATACTTGGAGAGTTGATTGAACTTGAGGTTATACTCACTCACACTTATAAACCCTTGCTTTAAATTCATAAATTCCATCATTTTGGCATCCCTTAGCTTAAGGATGAAAAACCGATTGAGAAATGCTACCTTAAACTCTTCTCAAAGGATCACATTATCGTTCCCCTTCTTCACCTTCCATTGGGTGAACCAAATTTGAGCCACCCCCTTGAGTTGGTAGGCCACTAACTCAACTTTTTCAACTGATCTAATCCCCATAATAGACAAAACTTTATACACCTTGTCAAGAAATTCTTGAGGATCTTCATCCACTTTAGACCCATGGAACTCCGGTGGGTTCATCCTAGAAAAATACCTCACCCTTGAGGCCGGAGTATGAGCATTAGGAGCTTGGGCCCCTTGATGAATTTAGTTGGTCATTGCATGTTTCCACATAGTAATAGCATTCCAAAACTCAACCTTGATAGCCCCTCCATCTTGAGGAGCTTGAGGAGCGGGCTAAGCCGGTTGTCTCGTGTGTACATGGGCCCTACTTAGTCTCCCTTTTTGAAGTGACATGATCAAAAAGAGCAAAGAACATTCATTAGGAGGGAAAAACATACCCTACAACTAAGGCACAATATAGACCACAAAGAAGTGAAACATTTCCTAAAATGCCTCATAGCCTTCTATCATAGCTGTGGCGCCCTTCATGACTATTAATAAGACTCTAATCAATGCGGTGTGTTGGACTCCAAGGACTTTTAACAACCTAGTGCTCTGATACCAAGTTAGTCATGACCCAAGCCTAGGGCAAAGACGTGATATGGCAAATGGAATCCCAAAGAGTCTCCAAATAAGCCTCTTAGCATATCATTCACACATCCTTGATCGCGAAAGAAAAGTAAAAAATATCAAGAGAATATAATTAAAGATAAATACTAAGAGAAGTGCTCGTGGCACTACCCTTAGCCATATTTTCCCCAATTTTCAACAAGCTCCCTTTGGCACACCTTTTGGCCATCCCCACGGTAAGTGGTGCACCACATGGCCCGTACCACTAGCCATTCCACCTTTCTTAGTCCCAAAAATGGCCTTTTACAACCCCAGCTGCCGCAAACAGCTCGTCAAAGGCCACACTGGCCATCAAACAGTCCGTGTGACAACACTGCACAGGAAGGCCTCACGAAAACGATCATAACTCTTTCATTTGACTTTAAAATGAGGTCAAACTAAGTGTATTGTGAAGATAAGTCAAAGAGCTTTTATTTGACATATCATACGCCACCCAGTTCTAAATGTGCTAAGAGTGATACTCTTTTAAAGTTGACCCTTGTATGAGACAACACCCAAAACTCAACTTGGAGGTAAGACTTGAACTCGTTTAGGTACTAGGAGTCTCCTATGAATATTGTTCACCCCTAACCTAACCAAATAAGGCTTGAAACATGGATATAAAAGATCATAAAGTTACAGGGTGTCACAGTAACCCACTACTTAATTGTACAAATCCATGCTCATGAAATGGATATGCTATGAGAAAAATGTTGGAATGGCATGGGTAATTGAGATGCAATCTAAAATCAATAATATAACATGGAATTAAAGTAAAACCATAACCAAATACACATTTAAAATATAATATAAGTCACCCATGCTTAGATCAAAGCCTTATTAAAGGGACTATACACAAGCATAGATTCATAAAAAAGATGAAATCTAATATTTCAAAGCTTAAATCATCTTAAAATCAATAGATAAATGTAACCCATCCAATTTTTGAATTTAAGAAATCATAATATTTAAAACCCCAAATTAAAGTAAGCAAAAGTCATTTAAATTTCTTGAAAATAGTTTGGGTTTCCTTCATTGGAAGTAACCAAGGATCAAAACCCACATACCTTTACTAAGATGAAGAAACTCCAAAGAATTTTGAAAAAGAGTTGAGTTCCTTAGCTCCTAAGTTGAAATCTCCAAGTGTTCTTTTTAGAGTTGTTCTGAAAGAGTTCAACTTATGAGGAGTGTGTTTGAAATAGATTGTAGGTCTTTAGATAACCATGAAATAGCATCAAAATGCCCAAAAGACATATAGAAATAACAGAATTTACGAAAATACCATTAATAAATCGGAGAAAAAATTCACTAGAAGTCACTTGGCTTAAGGCAAAATGGCTCGTGTCGCACTCTACGGTCCATGTGGAGTGCATGTGAAACAATACTTAGAAACTTTTCTAGAAATTTTGATCTTGTTCTTGAACCAACTCACAGAAATTTTCACACTAGCCCACCAAATGGACACCTTTCATGAGCTGTGAGAAGCCACATGGTCTGTGTGGTACTCCCGTCTACCCAAACTTAGGAAATTTCACAGAATGTTATGAGGCAGTGATTCCATGCTTAGAATATTTTCACTACGAAGGCTCCACTGAGGGCTAGACGGCCCGTCCTATGCCATACGACTCATGTGATGGGGCGTGGCACCTCACTTAGCCCTAATTATGGGGTTTTCAATCTTAGGCCACTCCCTAAATCCTCTACACCATTTGTGAAGTGTCACATGACTCGTTTGGTGTGCCAATGAGGTGTGCCTTAGCTTCACACCAAGGCTAACATTCAAGATTTGAGGCCAAGTCTTGTCTCCCTTGAGGCTATATGGCTTATGTGACCTCACGCTGGCCGTGTGGTCTCTCTTGAGATAACACTTGGTCCCAATTTCTACTCAAAATGAGATTCCCAAGGTCCAACAATGTCATATAATATTTTGGTCATTATAAGTGCAGAGATATCTCTTATCCTTTAGAGGATCTAAAGACTATGCAGAGACATCTCATTATAAGTGCAGGAAAATTTTCTTTTACTTCTTTCAATTTAATCGTGCATGGATTCTTGTTACTGAGTTATTACATGTTCTTTTGACAAATAGTTAGGACTAGACCATCAACTTCTGATGGAGAAGAGGATGTTGCACCCGAGATTATTACTGAGACACTAGCCATGGGCAAATGCAAAGGCAAAGTTAGAGGATGAGGTAGGGGCCAGGGTTGAGCCCAAGAGCGACACTAGCTAGAGATTATAGGAGTATCTCTCCCAAGCCTAATCTTGAGGTCAGAGGAGATCATATTTCTTCTAAGTATGTAGTTATACCATTACTATAGGATACTCTATTGAGGGTTTTGGGGATGCTTGAAAGTATGACACATCCTAATAGTGTGATAGGCATCCTTGGTGGATCGTAGACTAGTGTGAGAGTTCAAGTTGACCAGCATCAGGCTCTTGATGTTCAAGGTCAAGTGGGGAAACTATTAGTAGCTCTTCTTGTTGAGTCAAATCCCTATACCTGCAGTTGGAGCTTATGGTACATCTGTAGTTGTATTAACTAAGGATAAGTAGCGTTATTACAAGAAGATTGAAAAATATGGACCTAGCTCAGTTTAGGGTGGGAAAACCATATTCCCTATGAGTTTTTGGTGACTTATAGGTAGTTGTTGGATATTGTTGATTTAGCTGAGTCACATAGTGTTTGCTATCTCATCTTCAGCTTTGTAGATCAACAAGGGAGTGGTGGAGAACCTATTTAGGATCCTTCCTAGCTGGGTCTCCTCTAGTGACTCAGGAGACATTCTCTAGTTCTTTCTATGATCATTTTATGCCTTGGAGGGAGAGGGACAAGAGTCTCCTGAGGTTCAATAGTTTGAGGCAGGATGGGATTCATTCATTAAATATGAGATTTATTTTTGGTTAGCTAGCTATACATGCTACAACCACAATCCCCACAGTGATAAAGAGGGTTCAAAAATTCATGAGAAGGTTAACTTATTTCTTTAGGTAGGAAGTGTTCTAGGTGTCTAGATAGGGAGCTTCTTTTCGGTCTATGGTGAGTTCTGCTGAGAAGATGTCATTAATAAAGAGAAAGGAGTTTGGGACCCTAAGAGGATGCATTTATCAGGTTTGTGGTGCCTCATCTATAAGTTGACATTCTCTTCATAGGAGTAGTTTATTTTAGTGCCAACGAGTTCATGCATCCTTATCAATTTCAGTGTATGGTGATGGTTCATCCAGAGTTTAGAGGCTTACGGGCCCGGGTGGTTATAGTATTCCATCTAGTTATTCACATCAGTAGTTCACTTGGAGATCTTGTTTTAGGTGTGCAGATCCTAGTCATATGATTCATTAATATTCTTTGTATTTGTTTAGTAATTCTAGTTAGATATCCAAAACCTCCAATTAGAGGTCCAGCCTCAAAGACCAATGGTCATGGCAGAGTTTAGCCCAATACAGGTGGTCATACCCGAGGTAGAGAAGGAAGTCATTCCCTAGTTCAGTAGGGTGGTAGAGGAGTAACTCAGACAAGCAAAGGTTAGGGAGCTCGTTGTTATGCCTTGCCAGTAAGACTTGGGGCTGAGACCTTAAATGCAGTTATCATAGGTATTTTTCTGGTTTGCCATCAATCTATATCTATTTTGATTGATCTTGGATCTAGTTATTCATATGTGTATACCTACATCTTTACTACATTTGGCTTGGTGTGTGATCATATGCATGTACTTGTACATATTTCTACGGTAGTATGAGATCGTTAGTAGTGGATAGTGTGTACTAATCCTGTCTTGTATCTTTAGCGGGTAATGATACTTGGGTGGACATGATTATTCTTGATATGGTAGATTTTAATGTTATTTTAGTTATAGACTGGTTCACTCTATATGGCACTATTTTTTATTCCTATGCCAAGACAATGACCATAGTTATGCTTGGTAGGCCGAGGATGGAGTGGAAGAGTTTGTGTTGCTCTTATCCAGTAAAGTCATTTTCTATATCAGTGATCAAAAGTTGAATGATAGAGGTTACTTTATCTTATTTGACCTTTATTCGAGATACCGATGTTGATTCACCTGTGTAGAGTCTATTCTTATGGTTCAAGAGTTCATGGATGTATTTCCTACTGATCTTCCAAGAGTCACTCATGATTAATACATTGACTTTTTATTGATCTTTAGTCAAACGCTAAGCCCATATCTATTCATCCTTACCATATGGCTCCAGTAGAGTTGAAAGAGCTAAAGGATCAACTTCAGAATCTATTAAGAAAGGAGTTTACCCAGCCTAGTGTATCACCTTAGGGTTCCGTAGTTATATTTTTGAAGAATAAGGATGGGTCTATGAGAATGTGCATCAATATAAACAGTTGAACAAGGTGACTGTCAAGAAAAAATACCCTCTTTCCAAAATTGATGATTTATTTAACCAACACCAGTGGGAGGCCATATTCTCTAACATTAATATGATGTCCAGGGATGTCTAGGTACAATCATTTGAAGATCAGGGCATCTGACAATCCTAAAACTGCTTTTCTGACTAGATACAACCATTATAAGTTTCTGGTGATGTCATTTGGGCTGACCAACACCCCTGCAACATTTATAGAGTTGATAAATGGAGTCTCTTGGCCATACTTGGATTCTTTCATTATTGTTTTTATTGATAACATCTTGGTTTACACCAAGACTGAGGCAAATCACTATAGGCATTTGAGGATTATACTCCAGCGACTCTAAGAGATGAAAAATTGCATGCCAAGATATCTACATGTGAATTTTGGCTCAGTTTAGTAGCATTTTCTAGGGCATGTGCTGTCTAAGGAGGGCATCAATGTTGATCCAGCCAAGATTAAGGTTGTTCAAGGGTAGACCAGACCTACCTGAGCTATAGAGATTTGCATTTTTGTGGGCTTGACCAGATACTATCATTGTTTTGCTTAGGAATTCTCTATCATAGTAGCCCTATTGGCTAGACTCACCTAAAAGAATGTAGCAATTAATTAGTAGGATGATTGTGAGGAGATCTTTCAAAAGCTCAACGCATTATTGACTACCGCACCAGTTTTGATCTTACCCGAGGAAGGTGTTCATAACACCATGTACTATGACGCTTTGGGGGTTGGGTTAGAATGTTTCTTGATGCAGAAAGGGAAGGTGATTGTATGCCTCTAGAAAGCTAAAGACATATGAGAAGAATTACCCTACCCACGACTTAAAGTTGGCAGTGGTTATTTTTATGTTAAAGTTGTGATGACATTATCTTTATGGGGTTTATTGTGAGATTTTCACCCCTTTGACTTTGAGATAAAGGAGGTGGATTCAGCTTCTAAAAGGTTATGAGGTACATACCCCTCAACAAGGTAGATGGGCATATCATCCCCTATCAAAGTGGTTGAGGCATGTCACTCCCTCAACAAGGTGATTGGGCATGTCACCCCCCAATAAGGTGTTGTCAACTTGCAACACTATAGATACCTTTTAGGAACTCAACCATATATACATTCCCTTAGTCATCATAGAGTCAGTAGGCTTGTAAACCATACTATAGATCATCCATAACTCAAGAATTCATGCTAAGACATTTTGTCAAATATTTGGCATATATGTAATGCTAGTTCATAATCATGCAATTCAAGAGTGAAATCATGTGAGAAAATGGAAAGCAGGAACGCTTAAATAATTTTAAGCATTAATGGAAAAGATGTCATGACCCAACCCCATGGGCCATGACTAGTACCCGATTGGGGCACTCAGACACAACTGCTAAGCCAGAATCTAATTATAATAACTAACTCATTTTCCAAAATATTTCGGCAGAGTTTCTTTTGTTTTATGGACTAACCAAACCCTACATACAGAAAATTTCCAGCATACAACATATATATACAAATGCGGGCCAACAAGGTCACCGCTGCGTTTAAACTGCCCAATAACATAGCATACATACAAACTACCTTAACCTATACGCACAGGTGTCCACAGACCTCTATACAGACAAATAGAATCAAAAGACGGGATAGGGCCCTGCCGTACCCTCAATGTACATGAATACAAAGTAGAGAACTAAGTGTATATATACCAAGTGTTTGCTCTAAAGTAGAAGGGCCCCGCCGTACCCTTAATGTGTACAAGTACAAAATAGATAGCTAAGTGCATATATACCAAGTGTTTGCTCAGAATTAAAAGGAGCACTTCAAGCTGTAGTCAGGTATCCTATGCTAGAGGGTCACTAACCGGTATGTCTGTACCTGCGGGCATGAAATGCAGCCCCCCCCCGAAGCAGAGGGGGTCAGTACGAAATACATACCGAATAGGTAAAACAGAAAGTACAGAGTATATATATCAGGACAACCATTAAAACAAAAGTACAATGTTAAATGCATACCCGAAATATCAAAGTACTTACTTACCAGAACATAAGGTGTATAGCAAACAAGGCCAAAGTATAACAGTTCATGCATATCCAAATTATTATATACTTACTTCCCAATACCTGAAGCTGAGGGGTAACTGATACAAAAGTACATCATGCATATCCAAATTATTATATACTTACTTCCCAATACCTGAAGCTGAGGGGTAACTGATACAAAAGTACAAAGAGCAGTACATGTCACGACCCAACCCCGTGGGCCGTGACTAGTGCCCCGTTGGGGCACCGAGACACCACTACTAATCAAATCCCAACTATAATGGCACCCGAATTCATAGAAAATTTAGTAGAGTTTCCTTTGTTTTACTAACTAACCACCTGTATACAGAAACACCCAGCAAACCATAAAAATATATATAAATATACGCGGGCTGACAAGGTCACCGCTGCGGTTAAACTGTCCAACATACATTGCATAAGTACATACTATACCAACTGACATGTCCCACACTCATAGGCATCCACAGACCTCTATACAAATAGACTGAGTTAAAGGACGGGACAGGGCCCTGTCGTACCCTCAAATAAACCTCCTACTAAATACAGAGGTAGCATGTATACCAACAGTAGCTCCGAAGCAAAGGAGCACTTTAAGTAGCAATCAGAATCCTAAGCTGGAGGATCTCTCTGCTATGCATCCGAACCTGTGGGCATGAAACGCAGCCCCCGAAGAAAGGGGGTCAGTATGATATACGTACCGAATATGTAAAGCGGAGAGCTTAGATGTAAATAAGAGTAACAAAGGTATAGCTTATAAGCTAGCATGCAAGTATCAGAACGAAATGTGTCATTAATCAAAATCACGAGGTACTTA
>DF370961.1:0-11410 GCA_000787875.1 Solanum virginianum
TAACTCCGGCGTCGGAGTTATTTTACGCGCAAGATGTACCTCGAGCGGCGTGCTTTGATACCATGCTAAAACCCACAATTAGGGTATCAAAAAGTCTTGTTTATTATGTATGATTAGGAGTCTATTTATACAAGAGTGAGATGGGCTAAAGTAGGAAAAGAATATACAGTTACCATGTTAACCTACAGTTACCAATCGAGGGACATGAAGAGAATATACAGTTACCATGTTAACCTACAGTTACCATAACCTACAGCTACCATATTAACCTTAACAATTTTAGAACAAACCCAAAAGAGTAAATTATCTAAAACACTGTTGACTTTCAGTGATCTGTTTCACCAACCACATTAAAATTAAATCAAATAGATGGCCAAGTCGTAATACCAAAATCAGCAACGTACATGCATAGGCATTAATTACAAAATCAACAACCACATCTCTCCACCCCGTTATTGTATAATCATACATATCCAGTTTATTTGGCCAGACATGGAGTTCGTTTTCTTACTGAATACGGCCAAATTCGGAGAACTCTATCTTTTCTAGTTGGATGTAGGAAATAACAACAACCCCACTGCCACCCCTCTGTAGAAAGGGTGAAGATGCGTTACAAAGTTTCTCTTTACCATCTAACTAACATAAGGGAACATTTTCGTAAAGAGTGCAAAGACATTCTGAAATGCAAAAGTATTTCCACAATCGTCAGAGTGGTACTTAGGTTTCAGCAGAACATATTAGCATATCAGTGACAGTAACAAACATGCAAAGCACTCCAAGAAGGGAAACAACCAACTACTTCCCAATGTTTGTTTGAACTCAAGTTAGATCCACAACGGTAGAGTTTGACTGTTGACTCAAGCAAAAGAGTAACAACACTGGAAAATAAGGAAACAACTCGAGATTGACTACTAATCTAATGTGTAGGCGTATGAGCTTTCATGCTTCTAACTGTACGCCAGAGTAGATATTGCTTTAAGACCAATCCAAGAGCACTCGTTGACTAACCTGTGACAACTTTTGGGCCAGTGTAAGTGGTTCAGTTGACAAACCGCTTGTTGAACTTTCATTTTCAGCGACTGGTCATCTGTTCTTAACCATTCTGTTTCAAGGTAAAAAAGAGCAACCTGTGGAGGAGGAAATAGTTGTCTATGTTACTACATTCCATGAGTAAACCTAGCGGGTGTAGATATCCATCAAACTTACTGACTTTTGTGCTGCAATTTCTGCAATGGAAAGATCTGAATGGGCAACAGCAGTCATGGAAAGAGTGGGCGATGACCCAGCAAGGGTATCCAACATACGGCCTGAAAGCAGGTGTTGGTTTGTTTTGGCCCTGTTTAAAATTGAGGAATTCTTCAGTAAGTTGTTGAAGAGTACATTAAAGGCCAAGATGAAGACTACGAAATCTGTACCAATTGAGAAGCTGTACTGGGTGTAGGCAAGTAGAATTAATGCATATCATTAAGGACGACAACAAAGTGTGAGCAACATATAAAGGGTGCAGTGCATTCACCTGTGATTGGACATCTTTTACTGAAATAGCCAATTAAATCATGTGAAGAGGTACCCTTGGCGCAGGTTGTTTGAAATATGGCGTCTGCTGTCCACGAGACCACTTTTTTAGCCACATGTCCAGAGCAAAATAGAAGCTTCAAAATTACCTTTGCAACTATAGTTGAATTGTATGTGGTCAAATAAAGCAAGACACTGACACTTTAATTAAAGATCACATTCTGTTACTAACTTATTGAAGCTAATTATTGGGTAAATAAAAAGTTTTATTCCGCGCATAGATGACAGCAATGAAACATTTGTCAGACGGGTAGGTCTTTAACAATGACTCTAACTCTTTCTTGTAAATTCTATTAAAGGTTTGAGAGACAATGGGAATTTTTTTCTACTAAGTATCAACCTAGAATACGTAAATTTAGTGAGCAAAGTTCATCTTACCTCAGAAGTTCAGCAACCTGGGAAAGGAGTTTTACCGCAACAATCCTTGTATTTTCGAGTTGCAGCAATCCTTCAATGCAGTAGTTGTTGGCTTTGAACACTGGAGAACCAAAACATTTTTATGTACTGAACGCTTTCCGAATGATTTCCTCGCAGACTATGTTATATGTAGAATGATCATTTGTATCTTCAATCGTAGGCGGGCGTATTAGTATTTTGACTTTTTGAGAAGTTTTTGCTCTGGATAAAGCGATATAAAGTTGGCCATGCGAGAACACTGGTTCGCGTAAATAAATTCCAACGAAATCTAATGTTTGGCCTTGAGCTTTGTTTATTGTCATTGCAAACCATAACCGAATTGGAAATTGTGTTCTTTTAAAAGCAATAGGTATTTTTTTCATCTGCTGATGCTAATAATGGTATTCTTGGAATAAATACATGCCTGTTTTTGAAGTCACCACTAGCAATAGTAGTACTAATAACATGTCTGTTAAAATTGTGACATACTAATAGTGTTCCATTACATAATCCTTTGGAAGGATTTAAGTTTCGCAGTAATATAACGGGACAACTTTTTTTTCAAAGTTAATTTCTATGGCGGTAAATTAGCTGGATTTAAGGTGTGTAAGAAATCCTCAAACTGACATTGATCACCTGGTTCTATAGTTTCATCAATTGCAGTATAAACTGTAGCATCATTGGATAGTTGATGTATAAGCATATCATTAATTTCATTAACAAAGTCATTTTTTGTTGTTAAAATAACTCGTGAAGTTATGGAAGATGGATCTGAGAAAAATGTCTATATTAGGATAAGTTTGTTTGAATAAGTTATCTTTATATTAGGATAAGTTTGTTTGATAAGTTATTTAGGGATTGTATTTCGTCTGTATAAGGGATGATTAAATTTCGGGGCATATCAATTTTGTTGTTCTCATCAGTACTTTCTTCTCCATTTCCTATGCGCATTAAATATTCACAGAAAAAAGGATCTTCTTTTGCTCGCATATTTTCGGATAAGCATAACTTCTCAAGTTGATGCCAAATATCGGAATATAGTAGGCTTTCACATACAAAGTCTTCTCTTTTTCCATTTCGAACAACGGGAAGTGTTTGTCTAAAGTCTCCTCCAAAAACCACAACCTTTCCTCCGAACAAATTTGATCTGCCTGTTAGGTCCTTTAAAAGAATGTCCAAAGCTTGTATCATTTTTTTTTTTGGCCATTGAGACTTCATCCCAAAGAATTAATTTTGAATCTCGAATTAGAGATGCTAATGAACTTTGTTTACTAATATTGCAAGTAAAGTTATTGTCAATATCAATTGGAATTTTAAAACGTGAATATGCAGTTCGGCCTCCAGGGAGAATTGAAGCAGCAACTCCAAAACTTGCAGTTGCTAAAGCTATAAATCCTTTGAATCTTACATCTGCTAACAAAGCTCTGTATAAAAATATTTTCCCGGTTCCTCCGGGTCCATCAATAAAGAAAGCACCTGATTTATTAGAGTAGACCCTCTCAAGTATTATGTTAAATGCCCTTTTTTGTTCTGTATTTAGCTTTGTTTGTAAAAGTAGATCATCTTCACTCACTGTTATATTTCTTTCAAATTGAATATCTTTTGCCTCTTTAGTTATGCTGGAAGGTATAATATTTTCGAGTCCCATTGGCTGTAACACTTCATTGATGTGATTTATAACTAACTGCTGAATAGATTTTGTTCCCCAATTAGACTTTTTTTGGAAATCTTCAGACATTGAATCTTCAAATAGTTCCCATAACTCTTTTGGATTGGCAGGATTGCAATAAACTAATATTGTAGCAAATAAGCATCTTAAACTATAAGGCATTTGATAGGCTACTGCTTCATACATACATTCTATTAAACTTTTATCGAAATGTAATAAGCATCTTTTCTCTGCAGCTTCTCTAAATGTTGCGCAACAAACACCATTAACTGTGCGAACATCTTCATATGATTTAGGGCCTCTTACATTTGATAAAAGTAATCTAAGGTAGTATCTTTCCCCTTTAGTTGGATGACAGGTGACAATTCTACCAACAACATTACTATGTCTGACGTGACCACATTTTGTCTGATGTTGACCAAACAAAATACTTTGGGAAATCTTTATGCAGTAAATTGAGTTCTATAGCATTTTTATTGGTTCTATTCATTTCAAAAAATTCTGTTAGCACTGTTCGTCTTATCATTGGATTATTTAGAATTTGCTCCACAGTTTAATTGCTTTTGAAGGATACATACTGATGTCCCTTTAAATGTAGTTGAAGTTGGTATACAGTTGGAGTCATTTCACTTATAGGAAAAGCGAATAGACGCCATGCAACCACTAGAGGAGACACCCATCTGGCAGATTCATATTCTTTTATTTCATCTATTTCAGCAGTTGAGTCATTACTATGTATGTAAAAGGCAATTTTGTCATGTCCTTTACAAATATATTTATAGATATACTGGACTACCTTAATGTCTGAGTAGACTTCAACATTAATATGGCAATTGAATTTACGCAATAAATAGGGATTATATGGAACAACCCAAGAATTGTCAATATTGTATCCTTTGAGTTGTACAGGTGTTTTCAATTTTCGTCCTCTATAAATAGGGTAAGAATTTTTTCCCTTTGTTGTTTGTTCTGAAAGTTCTTTAGGATATTTAAATTTACATTGGCCTGTCTTCATACAATTTTTTCCCTTTGTTGTTTGTTCTGAAAGTTCTTTAGGATATTTAAATTTACATTGGCCTGTTTTCATACAAGGGCATGTTGGATTTAGATAGCCACAAGGTCCATGAATCATATGTTTAGTTACAAGACTGTATAAATCTTGATCTATACAATCAGGTAATTCAGCACAAACAATCTTATCATAAGTCTGTGGTATTAACAACTTATATTGGTCAGTAAGTATAATAAGAAAATGCGCATGTGGGAGTCCTCGCTTTTGAAATTCTATAGTATACATTAAAGCTGCAACTTTTCCGAATATATTCTTTTTTAGTATATCTTTTTTCAACGCCTCTAATTTTGCTCTAAATACGTGACTCACTAAATCGGGTCTGTTTTGAACTTCAGCCCTTGACAGTAAATGTTGTTGTATTTCAGGCCATGAAGGATTGCAAGTCATTGTCAGAAATATGTCGGATTTTCCGAAATGTTGTACTAATGCGATAGCGTCCATATATCAACAGCGCATGTCTCGTGGACCTCCTATGAAACTCGCAGGTAGTATTCATCCTTTTCCAATATTTGAAGCATCTCTTTCTCCATGTCTTAATATATCAATAATTCCTTGCAGTACCTCGATTCTGAATAAATTTTGATTTAATGAGAAGAAATCTAATCGTTGTGTCTCAAGTTGTATGTATTGGTCAACTATATACTATTGGAAGACCCTTCCAGAATGTAAAGTTTCATTTGGTTGTCTTTCTCTTATTTGAAGTTTATAACAATAATATTCACAACAGGAAACATTTTGTCTGTTCTTTTTCTCCTTTGATAAAACCTCAGATTCCATATCGAGTAGGCAATCAATCGAAGCCATGTTCATAACACTCGGTAGTTGTTCACTTTCACAGTAATTTTGGGATGTAAAATTGTTAGATGTTTGTTTGACTTTCTTAATACCACAATGCCATCCATTTTGGCCGTGAGGAAATAATAGTGGATATTGTAATTGATCATAACATCCATAATAATAATTTACTATTTGTGTTTTTTTATTATGGGTGTATATTTGAATATGAGGTGTGTAAGATTTGTCGGTTGCTTGTTCTTCTATCCAAATTGCTCCTACTTCAGAGGCGGTAGGCAAATTGTATGTTCTTTGGTGTAAGCCGGAATTTGAGTTGAGGGCAATGTAGAATTCAGATAGTTTGAGAAAATCTATTAATGACTTTAGAAAGATAGTATATGGATTAACTTTTAGTATATGCATGAGCTTCATCACAACTAATTCACTCAGATTAGCAGGCAAAGACATTCGATTGCTATGCCATCTTCATTATCATAGAAATATAGTTGTAAATTTTTGGGACTGTTATCGTTAGCAACTAAATCGTCAATAAAGTGATACATTTGTCCCTGAACTCTAAATGTATATATGCCACGATTTCTCTTTGCTAAATTTCTATCATAATTTACCCCGAGAGAGGTAAATGCAAACATATTATTGTAGGTTCTACTATATGTACGAAAATGTTTTGATTCTTTAGTGTTTCCCAAAAAGAGATTTCGTAACTCAAGCGGCATATCATAAGAAATCAGTTTAATTGATCCGTTATCACAGCAAAAACCTGGTGATTCATATTGAAACTTTTTGGCCGCACAAAATTTACAATCAGGTACCTGCTTTAGGCGTACATAATCTTTGGACAATAGATTACCATTCTGTAAATTAATTTCTAATCCCTTTTTACCTGTAGTTGATCAATTGTAATACTACTATGAAGGAATGGTCTAAAATGTGGCATTAGCTTAGCGTTCAAGCACATACCTGTACGGGAAGTCACCTTTGGCGCTGCAATATTGTCTGCTGTATCACATGTGCGCGATGTGGATCCAGGTATTTACACTTTACATGCTTAGACATGTAGTCGGTATAAAAGTGGATATAATGTTTGAATTTGTTTTGACGTACCTACTTCAACGCAGGCAGTTGTGTGAGCAGACGTGGAGGCATGTCCTACAAAATGGCCGAAGGTAAAGTAGCGTAAACATTAGAAAATTAATTTGCAGTGGTAATTAGTTTTCAATGATTCTCTGGTCAAATTTATCTGGATGTATATGGTTCTTAGATCAGGAGTAAGTACTTAAAAAGTAATTTAATGTCCCATAACTGAAATATGATTCAGACGCGTAGTTGGTAAGGGCACATGTGAAGTTAGGAAATCTTTTTGCAGCTCAGTCCTTGGAGAAAGAGATGCTTTCATATGGTCTAAACCTTGATTCAGTTACTTACAATCTGTTGATCGGTTCTGCTTGTAATCTTGGCCTGATTCACTTAGCACTTAAATTACACGATGAAATGTTGAGAAAAGGTTGTCAGCCAGATGTAATTACTTATACGGAACTACTTAAGTGGTATTGTCTACAAGGTATGATGACAGAGGCAGACAAGCTCCTTGGCAAGTTGCTGGGATCTGGTTTAGCAGTTGATCATGGCTAAGCAAGGTGCAATATTACAGCCGATCTGTCAGGCAGGAGAACTTATTTTTCCAATTAATGATTAACTGTGTATTCGTTGGTGTACACAATCGGGACAACAGAGCAGCTGGATAGCCAGTCTCATCTACCAATCTAATTGATGGACCGCCGAAAACAAAGATTAGGAAAAATTAATACTTGTAAATAGCTTATCTGACCTGCGTCTGTAGCCAATGAACACTCTAAAGTTGCAGCGATATTTTGATTTCCATACTGACTGTTGACGTCGGATGGTGACACTGTATTATTTGAATGTTGGGACAGTCGCCGCTTTTTCGATTCAGCTCTTCGAGCTTGCTGTTGCGTGAGAAATAAATTTTTCTCTCGGCTGACATTTCTGCATATCTAGTACGCCGTAACATATTTTGACACATGCGTTGTTGTTCCCTGATACTTTCCAATTCCGTGGGCGTAGCAACATTATTTATCGGCATTTCTGTAGCAAGTAATTTGAACTTCAGAAAACAATCTGGGATAATTCTGATTATTCCCAAAAAGTGGTCTCATGTGAGATTCTTTTTGGGTTGACAAATTCGTTGAATATCGGCTCTTAAATTATAAGTTCTTCCTAATCGTGATATATACCTGAAAACTTAAATAAAATAGAGTTTTACATTCTAGAATCTGATCTAGACTTTACAAATACATAATTACAGGTACATCTTTTCAGTCTTGTTTAGTATTAGTGGTAAGAGTGTTTAAAATTTCCCTGCACAGTTATAGAGAAGACAAAAATTGAGTGGAACATATAATAAGGCATCTTGTCTACATTGTCGAGCTACTACACTAATAGTACCTATCTGCACCGGAAAGAAAGAACTTAGAAGTGCCAGTTGAGCTCTTCCTAATACTGATATCTACATACAAAGTTAAATAAAATAGGGTATATGTTTCAATCCTACAATCAGCTCCACACTTCAAAGTTACAGAATTAGAGCTAAATGTACTTTCGTTTGGGTACTATTAGTGGGTGGGGCGTAAAAATTAGACTTTGCAGTTAAGGAAAGGCCAAATTTGATTCAGGCATACAATCAAACATCTTGTGTACAATGTAGAGCAAATATACTAATAGTATTCACATAAATTATTGAACTAAACACAGGAAAGCACAGAAAGACTTTACTGCATTATTCCTTCATAGAAACCCAACCAATAAAGAAGCGCAAGAAGAAGAGATCTGGTACCCCATTTAGAGGAAATTCAACAACTTCCACCTTGAAGAGCTTTAGCGACTGAGAATATAGTAAGCCATAAATGGAGTGACCCAGATTTATAAAAGAAAGACTTGTTTGCCCCGCTTTTGAGTATACGTTAAGGCAAACCCCATCAACGTGGCTAACAGCCACGAAAACCAAGAATGATAAATTTGGAGCACCAATCCAATAGCCTCATTCGTCTAATAAGATGGCAGTCACGCGATTTGTTAACATAAGACACATATATGGTTTTTTTTAAAATTTGGGTAGTAGAAAAACCTCTAAGCCAAAGTCTTAATATTTTACACTTCATTTAAAATATGGTCTGAATATTTTATAATTCACTTAACTTCAAATACGTAAAGTATGTTGTTGGGCTCATGCTGGCGTAGACTGTACATAGAGAATACTTTAAGCAGATATGATACATTAATTATGTTGATACTAATTTTAAGCCTAAGTTATCATCCATAAATAAACTAAGATCCAACGCAAGTAAATAACCTTATTACATGGTGACTACTAAGGGTCCAAGTGTATGTGCAAAAACTTTGAATGGGAACTAATAAAAAGTTATATAAAAGAGTGTCAGTCGATCCGTACAAAGCGATAATTTTGTTGGTTATTAGCAGTAGACTTTTTTTTAAAAGTGTCTAGTATCTGATCATGTTTTGATCCTAGCAAAGATACGGATGAATATAGAAGTCGAGTGACGCCAAACATGCACGATTACAAACGATGCGGCAAGTGAACTAATTTACCTTAATATTAAACCAACGGGAATTAACCTAACAATAGTAAAAGCATGAGGTGCTTCAACTTATTAACTACATGTCTTAGGGAAAACCTTATTATTTATTACCTTTTTTGCGAGTAATCAGTCGTGCCAAACCATAACGTAAGCAAAAGAGAATGACTGGAAAATATGCAGCATTTAAGTTAGCCGTACACCAAACTACTCTAATCTGGGGCTAATATCATAAATATTTTATATAACATTCTACTATTTACAAAAGACACAAGTGTGTCATCCAGTCAAGTTTGTTGGAACCATTGTTCGAGTAGTAAAGATACTACAATCCAAAAGCCGAAATTTTTTGGGAGCTTTCCGTAACACCATAAACACATCTTAATCAACAATAGCGGGGTAGTACAGTTGAAGTCCACCCAAGCTTCGGCATGTTCAAAAGTTGTGACACAGCAACATACCGAGGTACCTAGCAAGACATTTAAATATCAGTCGGCGATTAAAACAGACATCCTGGATTCCAAGCACATACTATGTATTGTCACAACTAAATGAAGCTCAAGATGAAACTCGCGTGGAAAAGTATGATATAAGACTGTAGCTGCAAAACAAACTACTGCAACTCAATACAAGGCCCTAGAAAAGCAAAGGTCCAAAAATTTAATTTTAATTATATGGATAGAGTAAATGCACGTGTTCTAAAATCACATTTAATATTGAACGCGATATTTGAGCAAACACATGAGTTATTCCCAACCCCAATTGAGCGTGACAGATAAATATAATGTAGTCTACACTCTTGACGTATTAGCAGGTAGAAATATCAAAATCAAGCAAGTGACCAAAAGCGAAGGTTCGTATATCATTTTATTGGAACTCAATAATACATTGTAACTAATCATAGTTGTAGTTAGTAGTTAAAGTTGTTAATTGTAGTTAATGGTTAGTTAATTAGTTGATAGGATATAATTGGGTGTGATAAGGTGTATAATAGATATAGTGGAAGTGGTCTAATGTATACATACATCTTGTACAGATACAGAAGTTAGTTAATAACATTTTCTCTTCTTCTTCTCCAAGCTCTCCTCTTCACTGATCTTCTCCATCTCTCAGATTTCTTCAACTCTCCATGGTACAACTGTAACAACTGCCATTACATGGAAGGTGAAAGCATGAGAATGATATTTGAGTCCTGATTTGTGCAGAACAAGGTTGACATGGTGTTTGCTGGACATGTTCATTCTTATGAGGTGATTATAGAGGCGAGGTGGAGGAACAATGGGAAAGATGTAATGCTCTCGTACTTGCATGGATAATGAACTCAGTTTCGAAGGAGCTTCTCAGGGGCATTGTTTACGCTACTGATGCGGTAGTGGTCTGGGCTAACCTAAAGGAGAGGTTCGACAAGGTGGACGGTTCTAGGTGCTATCAATTGCATCGGGACATCTGCACGTTAAGTCAAGGTACAATGTCGATATCTGCGTATTTCAATAAACTCAGACTATTATGGGATGAATTCGATGCAGTAGTTCCACCACCGTCTTGTAATTGTGAGAAGTCCAGAATCTGCGTATTTCAGTAAACTCAGATTATTGTGGGATGAATTCGATGCAATAGTTCCACGATCGTCTTGTAATTGTGAGAAGTCCAGATCCTCTATTGATCACATTGCATGTCTAAGATTGTTTGCTTTTCTAATAGGACTAAATGAAGTCTACACTAGTGCTAGAAGTCAAATTTTGATGATGAACCCCCTGCCTACTGTGGGAAAGGCCTATGCCATGATCATGGCAGATGAGAATCAGAGATTGACTGCTAGTTTGCACCTAGGTAAAAAGTTGCTTTATATGCAGGAAAGGGACAAATTCCTAAGACATCTCAACCTAAGAGGAAGAATTCAAGGCCATATGAGGGAGGAATGTTACAAATTGAATGGTTATCCACCTGACTGGAAGTTCAAAAGGAAGCCAGGGACACCAGCAAGTTCAATGCAGCAGGGCAGACACCAAGTCAATTCCCAGCTATCCACCTGACTGGAAGTTCAAAAGGAAGCCAGGGACACCAGCAAGTTCAATGCAGCAGGGCAGACACCAAGAGACAGTGAATGCAGTAAACCATGTGCCTAATGTTAAGACTAAGATAGAACTGAGGGATGATTTTGCACCTGTTGATGCTATGATGAAGGGAAAGAGTGTTGAGTCTGATATGTTTGTGCACACACAGGTAACTTTTACTCCAAGCCAATACAACAGGATCTTGCTTAATTATGTTGATACTAATTTTAAGCCT
>DF370958.1:0-10743 GCA_000787875.1 Solanum virginianum
TAAAAAGGGCGAGCCAGGTGCACTAAACTCCCGCTATGCGCAGGGTCTGAGGAAGTATCCGACCACAAGGGTTTATAGTACGCAGCCTTACCTTGCATTTCTGCCACAGGCTGTTTCCAAGGCTTGAACCCGTGACCTCCTGGTCACATTACAGCAACTCTACCAGTTGCTCCAAGGCTCCCCTTCAACACTCAATAAACTATTGTATTCAACAAATAGCTGGCTTCTGCAGGATTATTGAAAGTAACCAAAGAACAGTTAAATGACTGAAGTCCTCAACTTTGGAGTTTCTTATTTTATGTTTGAACCCCAAAAACTAACATTTATATAGTGAAAAACACTTTCAGTCCCCAAATTAAGATGGGCTACTTGAGTAAAGCATGACATTATAACTTCAAAAGACAAATCTAACATCAAGAGAGGCAAAAGTATCTGTGGTCTTGAAGAGAAAATAGAACTACCCAAACCCAAAGCACCAAAGTAAACCCTTACTGCTTCAAATTACTCTCTACTTTGAGACCTTCGCTTTGGAAGTCGCTAACATTTTTGTAATAAGTGAATAATTCCAAATAAACAAACTTCACCATTCTTTTGATCTACCTGTAATAAGATATGCACAAGATCTACCACCTAAACTATTTGACCTTTTCTTATTTAAAGATGAGAATCAAACTATGAAAACTTAATGTATCATCAAAAATACCTTCTCTTAACCTCCTCGGAACACACAGCGATACGAATACTTTTCAAAATTCTCTTTCTATACCTAGAAATATGAAAAAAAAAAATACAGGTAATTTCTCTTCATCTAACTAAGCTTAGTGGAGTGTTCTCCTACATCCAAAAGCAGTTCTCCACATTAGCAATACGGCAAGCTGAATCGAACACCATTATGAATAACTAATGCTTAATAGACATTGAAGCAATTCCTAAAATCACAAAAATTCAAAAAAAAAAAAAGTCTATACTATAAAATTTTGCCAAATTTATCAAACCTGAATGTCAAAATCACTGGCCAGAAATGCGAAAATCCAAACGTAGTTGATTTGTGAATTCTCAGTTTAAAGTACTGAAAAAAAATTAGCAAGAAATTAGGGATTTGGAATTTGGAAATTTGATTGGGGAAACCAATGTTATATTTTCGGGTTAGAAATATGGGCTCAAAACTATCCAGGCCTTCATTGGTCCTAATACAAATAGACCTATAAATTTTGGCCCGTTAATTGAGCATTTAATTGTAGAATAATTTCAAATATATACAATAAACTAATTAATTATACTAAATCTGGTCATATTTTATTTATGAAAACTAGTTCAAAATCATTAAAAAAATTTATATATGATTATATAATATAGTTTGTCAAAAGTTATAGAAAACATGCAATATAGCTTTTGAAAATAGTTTCTTCCTGTAAGCACGTTTTGAAAATTCAGTGAAGTTAAGTTATAATTGTACTATTGATAAATGTATTTTCAAATTAATTAATCATACACTAATTACTACTGTCGAAATTAAAAATACCTCTAAAACATTTCTCAAAATAAATAGATTTTAAAAGTTTGACTAAAGAAATATCAAAAAAATGAAAATTTTACCCACATCAACCATTAAAGTAATGTTTCTCATACGATTCAAAAATTGTCACAATCAAAATTATAAAATTGCCATTAAAGTAAAGCATTACTATATGTAGCATCATCAAAACCATAATATGTATGGTCTTACTCTAACATAATCAATTCTTGTGGCTACAAATTAAAGATGTTAAAGTGGATAAAAGAATACGAAGGTAAATAGTGTTATAATGGAATATTAATTAAAGATCCTCCAACAGTCTTTCATGCAAGTATTTATGTGACATATCAAGTTAGATTTTAGATAAAATATTTAAAGTTAGATATTGAAATTTAATATGAAAGATGTTCAAGCACATCGAAATGAAGTTACATAAGCTAAAGTTTAGTCAATTAGTCATATGTGACTGAATTAAGTTCTTTTCATATGACGGTATGAACTTCAGGCTTAATTTCAAAAACATTAATTATATGAAACTTGGAACATTTTATCTAGTCTAATTTTTAAAATGTGATGTTTGAAGTTATACAACAAGTAAATATGCAAAAAGATTTTAAAATTAGATACATGTTAATTGGATAAAAATGAGTTGAGAAAGTATCATTTAATTGGAACTTCCTCTTTCCACTATACTATTTGCAAAGGCAAAAAGCAGTAAACATTGATTGATGGATTTGTCAATGTCATATTTCATCATCAGAGTAATACTTCACTCTGGTCAAGATAATGGGAGCTCTTCCATATTTAGCAACACTCCTTTGTCATGGATGTTATGTCTCCATATATGAGTTGTGACTGAGAGTTAACAGTTGATACTGAGGTACACACGAACTTGAGCAGAGCAAAAATATAGAGACGGAGGATGAGAAAGATATGATGCATCAATTTGTTCTCTTTGCTTAGGTACACATGGTTTGAGTGCTGGCTCAGTTAAGCCCATAAAACTAGCCCCAGAGGCTAGAAGAGATTAGATGGTTGTTGTAGCAAAACTCATTCACGTGTCATGTATATCACCAAAACTGTATATAGGTCATGTAATGTGCCTTGGATGATATTTGAATATACTTGCATTTCAGAGAAGATTTCTGATTTTCTTCTATACTTGGGAAAAAACATTGTTCTATCTGCAGATTAGTTTATACAAGATATTTTTTTGTGTCACCTTGCAAGTATAATATATGTAGATATACACTTTAACTTAATCTCAATGGATAACTAAGAACTTTGACTTTGAGTATGCATATTTGAAAACCTCATAGGTTGTCTTCACTGATGCTCCAAACTTGTAAAATGATCATTTAGACATCTTCAAAATTTATGTGAAATGTCAAAGTCGAGTGTTTATGAGACACAAAAATGAACGGAGGTATTATGTTACAGGTTGGGTATGAGAAGAATAGAGTGATCTAGAATTTCCTTCTACCTTGTAAAGAGAGAGATTTCCCGACTAAAAAAGAACGTGAAACAGAAATATTTGTGCTATTTTCAGATTAAGAAAAATAGTTAAATGACGATTTTGTCTAAAGAAGAGTATTTTAATAAAAGACAAAGTTCAATCAACATTTCTATATGGACTGGTGGTGCAATTTGTCAGGAATGTTAGACTTGGATCAGTGGGTAGCGCCACAAACCGTGGGGTAACACCCACGAAACATTGCCAAAATAACATGTTTCCTTTTGTTTGGCCTATAAAATCCTCCCAGGCGTCTTGCGATGCCGTTGGGCAACTTGGGCCTCTTGTCGGGCTCGTTACAGACGGGTCAGTGTAATATTTTAGGAAAGTTGTCCCAGATCCAGGGCAGCGCCACAAATCGTGGGCTAACACCCATGAAAAACTGCCAAAATCGCATATTTTCTGTTGCTTAGTCCATAAAATCCTACCAAGCATCCTATGTGTCACTGGGCCACATGGGCTTCTTGCTAGGCTTGTTACGGGTAAGTTGGTGTAATTTTCCAGGAAAGTTGGCCTGGATCCCTGGAAGGGCCACAAAACGTGGGATAACACCCACAAAAAATTGCCAAAATTGCATGTTTCCTGTTGCTTAGCCTAGAAAATCTTACTAGGCATCCTATCGCCTAGCCAGGCCACCTAGGTCTTTTGTCGGGCTTTTGACGGACGGGTCAATGAAATTTTTTGAGAAAATTGACCCGGATCCCTGGACAACGCCGCAAACAGTTGGCTCACACTTATGAAAAACTATGAAAATAACATGTTTCGTATTGCTTGGCCCATAAAATCATACTAGGCGTCCTACTATACTCAGGCAGATTTAATAGAGTTAGATATGATGGAGTTTGATGTGATTATGGGTATGGATTGGCTATCTTCTTGTTATGCTAAGGTAGACTGCCCAAGAAAAGTGGTTTACGGATGGATCGGTGTAATGTTTTGGAAAAGTTGGTCGGTATCCACTGGCAACGCCACAAATCATGGGCTAACACCCACAAAAAACTGTCAAAATTATTTGTTTCGTTTTGCTTGACCCATAAAATCCTAACAGCAATGCTGCGGCGCCATCGGGCCACCTAGGCCTCTTACTAAGCTCGTTACAAACGATTGGTATAATTTTTTGAGAAAGTCGGCCCAGATCCCGGGGCAGTGCCACAAGTCATGGGCTAATACCCATGAAAAACTATCAAAATTGTTTGTTTCCTGTTGCTGGCCCATAAAATCCTAGCAGGCGTCCTACGGCACCGCTGGGCCACCTAGGCCTCTTGTTGGGCTGGTTACGAATGGATCGGTATAATTTTTTGGAAAAATTGGCCCGGATCCCCGAGCAACATCAAATATTCTGTGCTAACACCTACGAAAAATTTCAAAAATTGTTTATTTCCTGTTGCTTGGCGCATAAAATCCTACCAGGAGTTATGCGGTACTGCCGAGCCACATAGGCCATATAGGGCTCGTTACGGACGTGTTGGTGTAATTTGTCAAAAAAGATGGCTCGAATCCCGAGGCAGTGCCACAAACCATGGTATAACACCCATGAAAAATTACCAAAATCGTCTATTTCCTGTTGCTTGGCCCATAAAATCCACCAGTCGTTCTACGATGCCGCAGGGCCACTTGGCCTCTTGTCAAGCTTGTTACGAATGGGTTGGTGTACTTTTTGAGGAAAGTTGGTGTGGATCCCCAAGCAACTCCACAAACTGTGGGCTAACACTCACGAAAAATAACCAAAATTACTTGTCTCTTGTTGCTTGGCCCATAAAATCCTACTAGGCATCCTGCGGCGCCGCCAGGCCACATGCGCCACTTGCTGGGCTCGTTACGAATGTGTAGATGTAATTTGTCAGGAAAGTTTGCCAGAATACCCGGACATCGCCACATATCATGGACCAACACTCGTGAAAAAACTTCCAAAATCACATGTTTCCTGTTGCTTGGCCTATAAATTCCTACCAGGCATCTTGCGGCGTAGCCAGTCCACCTGGGCCTTTTGCCGAGCGCGTTATAGACTGTTCAGTGTAATTATTTTGGAAAGTTGGCTCGGATCTCTGAGATCCCAGTCAGCCTCCCCTTGGTCAAGTTTGGTTGATTAGATGAGAACACATAGTCATGCTTTAAGCATTTTATTGGACTTCTCAAAATTGTTTGTTTCATTTTGCTTGGCCATGAAATCCTACCAGGCACCTTACGACGACACAGGGCAACCTGGGCCTCTTACCGGGCAAGTTATGGATGGGTCGGTGTAATATTTCGAGAAAGTTGGCCTAAAACCCCGGTAGCACCACTAATCGTGGGCCAACACCCGCGAAAAACTGCCAAAATCGTTTGTTTCATGTTGTTTGGCCCATAAAACCCTTCCAGACGTCCTGCGACACCGTCGGGCCACTTGAGCCTCTTGTTGCTCTAGTTATGCATGGGTCAATGTAATTTTTGGGGAAAGTTGGCCCAAACCCCCGGAGAGCACCACAAACCTTGGTCTAACACCCACAAAAACTGTCAAAACTATCTGTTTTCTATTGCTTGGCTCATAAAATCCCATCCAGCCTCCTGCAACGCTGCCTGTCCACCTAGACCCCTTTCCAGGCTCTTTACACATAGGTCGATGTAATTTTACGATAAAGTATAGGGAGGGTAAGATTTACACAAACCTTACCCCTACCTTTACGGGATAGAAAGGTTGTTCCGACAGACCCTCGAGCATTTGTTTCCTATCCTTTACAACATAGAATTGTGAAAGCTCTTTTCCTTTTCTTTCCACCAGGCAAGAGAGGACACACAAACCTTACCCCTACCTTTACGGGATAGAAAGGTTGTTCCGACAGACCCTCGAGCATTTGTTTCCTATCCTTTACAACATAGAATTGTGAAAGCTCTTTTCCTTTTCTTTCCACCAGGCAAGAGAGGACCTCTTCCATAACATCTGTGAATTTTTTTGGGGGGGATGATGTTGATGCCCAAGCGAACAAGCACCTCTACTATTTCACGAGCACGTAAAACGTCCCACAAGCATACGTACCAAGGGACTAATATTTGTAGATGTTTTATAAACCTCTCAAAAATTAAAGAGCAATGAAAAAAAGAAAAATGTAAAGAAGTGGCATGCTAAATTTTACACAATAATGCAGACTAGTTCCTTAAGCATCTCTCTCTACAGAAACGTCCATGCGAGTGTTGAACATGTCATGGAACAAGTGGTTTACTATCCCAGGCCTCCCTTGCTCCAACCAAATCAGGGCGGTATCTCATAGCTAACAGTTCTACTTGTGCAGCAAAGGACTTGCTTTCATGTTGACTAATTTGACGCAACATCCCTTTCCATCTTTTTCGACATAAATCTCCATGCCTGTGGGAGAGCAGATTGTCCCAATCCACATCCTCTATGCAGCTTGCGTCCAGTTCAAAAAGGGCATCAATTAAGCGATAGTCATCAGTATCTGCCCATTCACCTGCAGCTACCATCGAGGATGTTAATTGTCTGTACCATTTAGCGCAGCAATGTGCGGAAATCCTGGTAGACAAATTGTCACTAATTGAACTCCAGCGAATATTATCCCGTAACATCCCGTGCTTAGATTTCCTTTCTCCAGAGAGCCTCAATTGCAGATCGGCATTTACTAAATCAAATAATTTCTGGATTTCCTCCTGATCCCACTGTCCCCTCTTTCGGTTTTCCAGTTTTATCCTAACCCATGCATTTCCAATATGTTCTGGATGTCTCTCTAGTTCATCAGCCAAGACGGTCCAGTTGTTCCCATATTTTTCCTGGAACTTCCGTACCATCCCATACTCTTCTTTAGTCCATTTACGCTTCTCCCCCATTCGAAACATACGTTGTGCACGAGAATAAACTGCTCTGTAAGGCCTGTATGGTATAGCCTTTCCTATCTCTTTCCAGCAGCCCTTTACTTCAGGAAAAGATTTGCATTTCAAAACCTTTTGCAACCCTTCATCGCCCAAATTATGTACCTCTATGTATCGTTACGAATGTGTAGATGTAATTTGTCGGATAAGATTTGCATTTCAAAACCTTTTGCAACCCTTCATCGCCCAAATTATGTACCTCTATGTATCTATAAACAGCATCTTTGACGATTTCATCTTCTTCCTGTGTGAAATATTTGCCAAACAATAATTTTTGTTTGTTATTTTCATCCTTCTCATTGCTTGGATCACTGACTGGATGGAAAAACTGTACATGATCAGAAAATCTCACTCTTTTTTCAGTCTTTTCACTTGTAAGATCTTTAGAATTGTATACTAATTTTGTCTTTTTCCTCTTTCTCATATTACCATCATCTATTTTTATATCTTCCATCTCTTCTATAGTTGAAACATCACCTTGAATGACACCATCCACGATATCTACCAGCCCATCCTCTTTATTCCTCTTATCCTTTTTCCTTTTCTTCCTCGTCATCTCATTTATAACTGAAACATCACCTTGAATGACGCCAGCCATGATATTTACCTGTCCATCCTCTCTTTTCTTCTTATCATTTTTCCTTTTCTTCCTCTTCAACTCTGCAGCAGAAACATCACCTTGAATGACACCCGCTTTTTCCTTCTCTTCCTCTTCACCTCTGCAGCTGAAACATCACCTTGAATGACACCTGCCACGATATCTACCTGTCCATCCTCTCTTTTCTTCATATCCTTTTCCCTTTTGTTCCTCTTCACCTCTTCAGCTGAAACATCACCTTGAATGACACCCACCATGATATCTACCTGTCCATCCTCTTTTTCCCTCTTATCCTTTTTCTTTTTCTTCCTCTTCACCTTAGCTGTAAGATTTCCACCAGAGCATTCGCTGAGCGTCTCAACTGCCTTAGTTTCCTGTGTTTCGCTAGCACTTTCATGAGCAATTGTTTTGGTGTCTAAACTATCATTGTGCATTATCAGTGCCTCCTTCCCATTCTTTAACTTCTTTTTCTTTTTTAAAACATTTGTAACAGCATCCCTGCACCCATCTTTAATGGATTTGCCCCGCTGTTTTCCACCACCTCTTTCTCTCTTTCTCTTGATGTTACTGTCTTCACCTTCTCCAGGTGCTTTAGTTTTCATCTTTGCCTTATCCCTTTCTTTCCTGATCGAGAACGTCTCTTCCTTGAAAGTTGAATCATGCTCAACAGCTTTAGCATCGCCCTTTGTCACTTTCGAATAATCGGTGGCAGCATTCTTTTTCTTTTTCTTGGATTTCTTCCCCAACTTCGTCAGCATATCAACCTTCTCATCTCCTTGGACCATGCCTCTTTAGGAAAATGCCACCTATGTGTGCTCTTGCAATGCACCAAAAGTGGGTTCTCTGCAAAAAGGAAAAATAGAGAAAACACATGGATAAGAGACAGCGACGTGGATTAACACACAGAATTTAGAGCTCATACAAGTAGACATCAAGTCCTTGAAGACCTACTTATGGTCTAAATAGATAAGTTACAGTTTACTTTCATTTGAGCTTGTCTTTTATATAGTGTATGGATTCCTTTGACAGTATTACTCCTTCTGTCCCACTTTATATGACTTAAGTTTTAAGTCAGTCCCAAAAACAATGACACGTTTCTATATTTAGCAACAATTTAACTTTAAAATGTTCATTTTACCCTTAACGAAATGATTTCTAGCCACGTAAATATCTATTACATATTTTAACGAAATGATTTCTAGTCACATGGCAGCAACTCTACCAGTTGCTCCAAGGCTCCCCTTCAACACTCAATAAACTACTGTATTCAAGAAATAGCTGGCTTCTGCAGGATTATTGAAAGTAACCAAAGAACAGTTAAATGACTGAAGTCCTCAACTTTGGAGTTTCTTATTTTATGTTTGAACCCCAAAAACTAACATTTATATAGTGAAAAACACTTTCAGTCCCCAAATTAAGATGGGCTACTTGAGTAAAGCATGACATTATAACTTCAAAAGACAAATCTAACATCAAGAGAGGCAAAAGTATCTGTGGTCTTGAAGAGAAAATAGAACTACCCAAACCCAAAGCACCAAAGTAAACCCTTACTGCTTCAAATTACTCTCTACTTTGAGACCTTCGCTTTGGAAGTCGCTAACATTTTTGTAATAAGTGAATAATTCCAAATAAACAAACTTCACCATTCTTTTGATCTACCTGTAATAAGATATGCACAAGATCTACCACCTAAACTATTTGACCTTTTCTTATTTAAAGATGAGAATCAAACTATGAAAACTTAATGTATCATCAAAAATACCTTCTCTTAACCTCCTCGGAACACACAGCGATACGAATACTTTTCAAAATTCTCTTTCTATACCTAGAAATATGAAAAAAAAAAATACAGGTAATTTCTCTTCATCTAACTAAGCTTAGTGGAGTGTTCTCCTACATCCAAAAGCAGTTCTCCACATTAGCAATACGGCAAGCTGAATCGAACACCATTATGAATAACTAATGCTTAATAGACATTGAAGCAATTACTAAAATCACAAAAATTCAAAATAAAAAAAAGTCTATACTATAAAATTTTGCCAAATTTATCAAACCTGAATGTCAGAATTACTGCCCAGAAATGCGAAAATCCAAACGTAGTTGATTTGTGAATTCTCAGTTTAAAGTACTGAAAAAAACTTAGTAAGAAATTAGGGATTTGGAAATTAGAAATTTGATTGGGGAAACAAATGTTATATTTTCGGGTTAGAAATGTGGGCTCAAAACTATCCAGGCCTTCATTGGGCCTAGTACAAAGAGACCTATAAAATTTGGCCCGTTAATTGAGCATTTAATTGTAGAATAATTTCAAATATATACAATAAACTAATTAATTTATACTAAATAAGGTCATATTTTATTTACATGAAAACTAGTTCAAAATACAAAAATACCTATAAATTTTGGCCCGTTAATTGAATTTTATTGTAGAATCATTTCAAATATAATCAATAAAGTAATTAATTTATACTAAATATGATCATATTTTATTTACATAAAAACTAGTTCAAAATCATTAAAAAAAATTATATAAGATTATATAATATAGTTTGTGAAAAGTGATAGAAAGCCTACAATATAGCTTTTGAAAATAGTTTCTTCCTGTAAGCACGTTTTGAAAGTTCAGTCAAGTTATAATTGTACTATTGATAAAAGTATTTTCAAATTAACTAAGCATACACTAATTACGAGTCTCCAAATTTAGACAATAATGCATACTAGTTCCTTAAGCATCTCTCTCTACAGAAACGTTCATGTGAGTGTTGAGCATGTCATGGAACAAGTGGTTTACTATCCCAGGCCTCCCTTGCTCCAACCAAATCAGGGCGATATCTCATAGCTAACAGTTCTACTTGTGCAGCAAAAGACTTGCTTTCATGTTGATTAATTTGACGCAACATAGCTTTCCATCTTTTTCGACATAAATCTCCATGCCTGTGGGAGAGCAGATTGTCCCAATCCACGTCCTCTATGCAGCTTGCGTCCAGTTCAAAAAGGGCATCAATTAAGCGATAGTCATCAGTATCTGCCCATTCACCTGCAGCTACCATCGAGGATGTTAATTGTCTGTACCATTTATTGCAGCAATGTCCGGAAATCCTGGTAGACAAATTGTCACTAATTGAACTCCAGCAAATATTATCCCGTAACATCTCATGCTTAGATTTCCTTTCTTCAGAGAGCCTCAATTGCAGATCAGCATTTACTAAATCAAATAATTTCTGGATTTCCTCCTGATCCCACTGTCCCCACTTTCCG
>DF370954.1:7251-17803 GCA_000787875.1 Solanum virginianum
AATACTATGGGCAGTGTGGAGTAGGGATATTGTGGGTGGTGAGGACGGGGGCTATGGAGGTTGGGGTGAAGATCAGGTGTGTTTGAACGTGGGGAGGACAGGACACAATCAATGTGGAATACCACTTGTGAAACTTGTTTTCCCTACTTCCATTAGTAATGGAAAGTCATTGTCCTTATTTTTAAACAACCTGTTTTACTAAAGAAAATGTTTACCAAAACTTTTGACCAACCGAACATGGAAAATTAGAAAATGAAAAATGTTTTCTTCTGTATGAAAGCCTAAAATGAATGTACTTTGATCTGTTAATGAGCTAAATCAGATGGATATGTTTCAGAGATAGAGTAAGCTAGAAACTTTTACATTGAAAAGGATATATCGAACTTTACCCTACATGGATATCTAGTCTACATATATCGAACTTTACCCTACGTGGATATCTAGTCTACATATATCAAACTTTACCCTACAAAGATATCAGTCTATGTTCACATACTTCATATATCTGCTTTTGTTAGTTGTGTATGCGTTAGTTTTGTATTAACCAAATGATATTATCAGTCAAAGCATAGCAGATTCATCACCTGATTAGAGTCATTTGTAAGATATTCAGGTTTTTATGGGAAAATTTCATATACATGTAGCGGAAATTCAAATGTTCGTAGAATCTGACAGCTACTTATATGGTATACAGCCTTACTTGAAGAACTCCATCCAGGATGCTGAGATCAAGCACGGGGGGGATAAAACCAGCACCAATTCCTTGGATTTTATGTGGACCTTTATAGCAATTACGCACATATCAGTGTATGATACTTTATAGTTTGCAGAAGCAGGGATGAAAACACAGTGTGTGAGAAGCGAGCTGGCAAAACTCTTTAATTGAATGAGAGTATAGAAGTGATGCAATGACATATTAGTTTCTATATTCATTAGGAGCTGGCAAAACACGCAGAAGGAATGTAGTACTTAGTCTGTAAAAATATAGTTTTATGAAGCAGTAAAATAGTCCATTTAATTCAACGGCACAATGCACGCCAGAGATACCAAGATATAAAAGGTAGTGCTAATACTCTTTAGATTAAAAAAAATGAGATAGTGCTAATATTTAAATAATTTGCTAGTGTATGCATCTTTAAGAAAGAAACAAAAGAGTCTGTGGTTAGTTTCCCCACAAGTATCAGCAATTATGAATATAATAGTACAGTTCCAATCAATTTGACTGACCTAGTTGTCCTCCATTTATAATTGCATTTTCAGTTGGTTCTATACCATATACCTGGTTTGTCCACAAGATCAAGGAAAGAAAATTAGAAACAAAGACAAAACGTCGATCAATCCTCATGATACCGCTTGTTTTCCATTTTTTCGACTCACAAACAACCTAACCTTTATTTCTGGATTCTTCTCCTTGAGGAACCTTCCTGCTCCCGTCACAGTGCCTCCAGTCCCAATCCCTGCAATAAAAATATCGACTTTTCCTCCTGTGCACTTCCATATTTCTGGTCCAGTTGTTTCATAGTGGATCTATACATTGATATATACTTGATAAGTATGACGTTTTTATGTCAAATTAATGAGCAAATTATTTGTAAAAGGAGATACCATTGGATTGGCAGGATTGTCAAACTGACGAAAAAAATGACCATTTGGCGTCCTATCTAGAATCTCTTGGGCTTTCTGAAGCACACCATCTAAAACTTTGGCTGGATCTGTGATGTATACCTCAGCCCCCAAAGCTTTAAGAACAATCCTTCTCTCAAGACTAAATGACGCTGGCATCACTATCATGAGTTTGTAGCCACGAGCTGCAGCTATAAATGCAAGACCAATGCCGGTATTACCACTGGTTACCTCAAGGAGGACAGACTTCAACGGCCATTATTTCCACATTTCAAAAAACAAGGAAATCATTTCAGTTCAGCCTTTCAGGCAAAAGAGCACAGGGAACGAAAGGTAAAAGTTCCCTTCTGTCTTAGGACAGAATTCAAATAACCTGGTACTAAGACAAATGGGCATTTAAGCTTATTTTATCATCAGATCAAATTCTGTGAAGTACATGGGAATAATATTATACAACAATTCACCAACCTTTCCAGGGATAATTAGGCCTTTATCTTCTGCGTCTTTGATCATACTATATGCTATCCTACATATCAGTAACTCAGATAAAAAATTATGTAAATGCAAGATTTTTCAATTTAGATAAGAATGATGAACGATGTACGTACTCGAAACAAGAAGAAACTGGATCAAGGGATTGAGGGATAAATACCTGTCTTTGACACTCGCGCATGGTTCCATCGTCTCCATTTTGGCTGCAATTTGGGCAGCACAACCTTCAACAATTTTGTTGAGATATACCATAGGGGTGTTTCCAATAAGCTACATTGTGAAGACAACAAAATGAGACCATTGATGCTGAATGAAGAAGACGTAAAGATTACCAAGAAAGATTTCAGCAAGGGAACTACTTCTGTGACATCCTTCGCTATCTCATCCTTCTCTTCCATATTTCCTTACTGACTTACTGCAATAAGACAAAAGAGCTACACATAGTTAATCATACGAAAAATATAACCTATGCAACTTACTGAACTCTCATAAATGAAGAAGAGGTAAAGATTACCAAGAAAGATCTCAGCAAGGGAACTACTTCTGTGACATCCTTCGCTATCTCATCCTTCTCTTCCATATTTCCTTATGACTTACTGCAATAAGACAAAAGAGCTACACATAGTTAATTATACGAAAAATATAACCTACGTAACTTACTGAACTCTCATGGAAGTGAAACCACAATGTATGATGATCCAGTGATACCACAACAAAATCATCAACTTTACGAGTTATACTAAGTACGAATGGGTTGAAGTAAGTCAGAAGAAGGATATGATATTAACCAAACAAATGAAGAAGCTGACCCGGTATCTCAAACAGGAGAAGAAGAAGCAACGAATCAACACTAATAGGACGTAATCAGCTAAACAAAGCCAGCTAGATATGTTTCCAACAGAGATATTAAATTAGTCTCTTAAGATAGAGGAAAATGAAGGGTTGCCGTACGGAACTACCAAGCTTTATGGAATAAACATGTGACAATTATCTGGAACTAGATATTCAAGAAGCAATTTTTTTGGTTCAAAATTTAGCGGTACACATTGTGGTCCTATTTTGTTAACAATTTGAGGGCACCACACATCTTTTATATGAATAACAAACAAAGATAATGTGAAAAGGAACTTGAGATATATTTATCCGCTACATTTGCAAATATGACAATCCAAATTAGCTTTGTTCCAAAATAGAGTAAAATTTAAAAAAGAAAAAATCACCGGTATTCAATATTTACATTGAAACACCGATTAATTCAAATTCTCGTTGTGTAAGCCATTATTTAAGGGAAAAGCACTCTCTAATAGTTTCTTTTTGCCTACGTAAGAATCGAACTTGATACCTCAGGTTAAGGATGAAAAATATTTATGGTTCCATCATATTCCTTGATGGCTAGTAAAAGAACTGTTTATTTCATTCCAATGGGAACTTTTTAATTCTTCACTCTATTTTCAAATACCAAAAGCGCCTACGGATTGCAACAACAACAACAAAAAAATCCAAATAATTGTTGCTGTACTCTACACTAAAGGGGCAAATTAAAAGGTCCTTCCCCTCTAGATCAAAGGAATGTTTCTTTAAGCTCTAAGTTGTTGAACTTTTATTAAACCCCAAGTTTAAATTTTTCTAGTGGCATAATCTATATTGTGCTATGCAACAGAGGCCAAAAACTTACAATTTTAATAAAAGAAGTGGACAAGTTAAATATGAAATACCTAGGAGGAAAAACCACATATATTTTAATTTAGGAACTGACAAACAGCCACAAATAAACAGTTAATTGGAAAAAGGAACTGATTTAAGCAGTTAATCACAAATTCAAGAACCCCAATTTAGTTGTTTGAGGAGAGAAAATATACCTTTGATGTTTGCTAGCTTCCTCCAAAATGAAGTAGGTAGTATGAAGAGTGGAGTAATTTAATATGGTCATCTCTTTTTATTTATTTTCTATTTTTTGGACTTGCATAAAATTTGCAAAGTACTTTGAATCTTGTGTCCCAAAATATCATGATTTATGTCTGTATTAAAGTGGAGCAGTTACACACAAGTCAGTTTCCACTTCAAAATAAAATTAAAATGGTTACAAACTTTTTAGTGATGTTTACAAATTGCATTATGGAGGAAAGTGTTTCTATCACATGTCAAAATCAGTTGATAAATCACGACTCACCAAATTCGTTTACATTTGAGTCATTTATTAATTCAGTTTGTTTTAGTAATCAAATTGACACATGAAAATTGTTATTTAAATATTATCTTTTTTATTTGATATGTTTAGAAAACAAAATTATTAGATGCTCAAATAAAAAAATAAATTTTGAATTTAAAATTGTGTAAGAATTGATCAGGTTAGATTAAACTATTTTTTAGCTCATTTTAATACTAGTAAGCAATTACGTATGTACTATGTCATGTGTTAGTGGCAGTTATAATTAGACTTTATTGTATTAAATTTGGTGCTCACAATCTATACAAAGACTTTAGTGTCGTGTCAAAATATATTTTTACCAAGATTTTAGAGTTGTTATATTTTATTATCATATTGTAAAAAAGTTGAATATTCGAACCTTTTTGTTACTTATGTTCGTGCATCAGGAATGCATTACGCTACCTGAGACTTGTGACTTCTAATGCTTCCTTAATTTTTTTCATTTTCAATTTAAGTACTAGTGTTTGAATGGACATAAAAGTTAAGAATGAAACCAAAGATTATTGGATTTGTGGCATAAAATAATATAAATTATCTCACTAACATTAAAAATGAGAAAATGGTTCAAATATGTCATCGAACTTTAAAAAAAGACTCATTCATGTCATCCCTTGTTTAGCTCATTTATGTCATTGACTCATCCATGCTATTATTCATTAATTGAAAAGGCATAGATGAACCAAACTTTTGACAGATGACATCCATGAGCTTTTTCTCAAAATTCGATGGCATATTTAAACCTTTATCATTTTAAAAAAAATAATTTAACTAATGACATGGCCACATCATAATTGACCACATGTACAAAGTAGTTTTGTAAAATTGAAAATATTTTTATTTTACAACAATGGGACTGAAGGGCTTTTTCTCAAACAGAAATGGCATAGACGAGCCAAACTTTTAACGGATGGCATAATAAACCTTTTCTCAAAATATTTGAACCTTTTCCATAGAAAGAATAAGTTCAAAAACTGAAGTTAAAATTAACATTGCCAGTTAAATGGATTTGGAATGCCAATGTAGAAAACTAAAGTGTCTATGCCAAGAACTGAAATTAAAAAAAAGCACTTCATAAAACTGAAGGACACATATAGGCTCTAAACTGACCCCACCCGCTCATTTGTCACTCCTAGTCCAGACTATCTACTTCCTTCTCATTTTAAATTTCCCATTCAATTCCAACAAATACAAGCCAGAAATGAATCATTTTTCTTGACAATCAGACTCTCATCCTTAAGGAGGCATATATACTAAGGGAATTCAAACCTCTTTCATCAAACAAGAGATAACACCTGAGAGGAATGCTAGAATCTCATTTAACAAAAGAAAAACAAGAGTAATGATGAAACCTGTTGGAGAAATCAATCAATAAAATCAAACATGCTCAACTTGATCAAGGAGCTCATAGCCAGAAAGCTCTAAACTCATACTCAGAGAAGGATACAGAAGAATGAGCATAGACGACATGGCCAAGAAAGCATTACTAGATACTGAAACAGTTTTTTTTTTTTTTTTTTTACGTTTGTGAAAACCAGAGGTTTTGCACAATCATCCATCCCTGTGTCTAACCAGAGGATTAACTTACACATACAATGATGAAAACTAACTGTTTGTTCGACTGGAAAAGATGGCAAATATGATACTAAAAGGAAAACAGCGAGGTACTTTTGTTGTCAACTTTTAATGGATGGCAAAGTGTCTATGCCAAAAATGCAGACAGAAAATCATAAAACCCAGAAAACAGTCTATATACTGCTACTTTCCCTTGAAACAAAGATCAAAACAACTAGATCCTTCAAAATTTAAATTTTCCATTTCAATTCAAACAAACAATGCAATTAACAGCTCTCATTGTAGTTCTTCTTGATGATTAAACCTCACCATTAAGGAGGCATGGTGCATCTTGAGGAAGTCAAACCCAGAAAGGGTTTTCACCAAACAAGAAATAATATCTGAGACTGAGGACACTAGATTATCATCTAACAAAAGAAACACAAGAGTAACGACAGCAATATGAGAAACCTGTAAGAGAAAACAATGAACAAAATCATATATACTCATTTTTCTTGGCTTGATCAAGGAGCTCATAGTGACAAAGCGCCAATTATGCTCCATATCATACTCAGAGAAGGATACATAATAACAAGCATAGTCATGCACGATATATGGTTGTTTTGCCAATAAAGCACACTACTAGATACTGAAAGAGTTGGAATACCCTCATGTAAAAGACAAACAACATTTGGATCCAGTGAAAAGGTTTACTTGATAAACCACTTATGACTAATCTATCCATGGTTGAGGATTAGATACTCTCAAACCCAGTTTCCCATTTGTTTCTCTCGTAGATCCTCGGCACTCCTCAGTGTTGATGCTTCTTCCTTTTTGTACATGTAACTCGTGAACCTCCTTGGTGTTTCATACACATTAATTTTTACCAATCAAAAAGATCCATGGGCAACGACTAAAAACACTGAAACTGAAGTGAGATCCCAGAGGAACATAATTGATCTGAATTGGCCAGTGCATCATCAGAGGGTAACAAGAGCAAAAGGAAAGAAGAAACGAATATAGCTTATGGACAGATCATACCCAAGAAGAACCACATTACAGACACGATCTCATAAACAAAGCTTTCTAATTTTCTGATGATATGACATAGAAAGATCAACAGACATATGACATAGAAAGATCAACAGACAGAGTGTTGACTGAGTTTGCTCCTGGCAGACTATATTACTTCCTAGTATGAGAGTCTTACTGTGCGTTCTATGAGAAGAAGAGATGGCAAAATAGTGTCGCTCTTGGACATTGAAACAAACAGGGGTGAAGCTGTAAACACACATCTCAACCAATAAAAAAGGAAGCTGATAATGGTAGAGAAAATTTAAAAGGAACAAACAGTAAGACATAACAGTAGAGATAGAATAAAACGCCTCGTTCCATAGCATATCTCAGTAATAGCTATATTGGTGCTTTTGGGCTCATATTTTGTGCTAATGTGCACTTCCATGGGTTATCAAGTGGGAATCTGTCACTTAATGACCAATGCAATATAAACATCGCAAATTGCCAAAACAAAACACTCTGAAATCAAAAGTGACGATACCGAAACATAAATGACTTAATGCAGAATAGCAAAGACAAATACCAAAACATAAATGAATTGAATGCAGAATAGCAAACAAAAGGGGAAAAAAAGTTAACTTCAGTACTCAGAATAAATCAATAATGTTGTTTCAACAGAATGGTGCATAGTATTAGGACGTTGGAGTCATATTTTACCTATTACGTCACACCATTGTTCAAATGCCTTAATTTTTGGTTTCAGTTGCCTCAGCCAACACAAGCAAAAATAATCATACTTGAAAAAGGGATATATATATATATATATACACAAGTCACCCATGGTGAAGGTTGGCATACTCCGGTTAGTACTAATGATCAACTGAAATAAACTTTTCTTGAGCTCGATTTATATTGCAATTTAGATATTGCTTATTCAACTGAATTATACCAAGCTAGAAAAAGCAATTATAAACTTGCCTCAACTGACTTACACCTCTACAAGAATGTTATGTATAAACTTCTGCTCAATGTTAAATTCCATTCTAAAGCATGTACAATTATTATACATGTACACATACACACAAATATGCTAACTTCAAAACTTTCTCAAATACTCTCTCTTATTGAAGGAAATAACCAGACAAGAAGAACACAAATCCCAAAAATAATCCACCATATATAAGCAGAGTCTTTTGGCCAGAGGTAAGAGTATTACCACCTAACCCATATTGCTGATTCTGAGCAAACCCCGCAATCTCCACACTCTTGCTATCAAAGAAACTCTTCGCAGCACCGCAAGTCGCACACCTCCAATCCTCCGGCAGCTTATCAAACGGCAACCCAGGAGGAATAGGATAAGAGGGGTCCCCAACAGCTTCATTATAATTGTACCCACAAGACCTACACTCATAAATCCCAGTATTCAACACAGCAAACTTCTCCTCAAGCCTCCGCTTGTCAAATTTCTCCTCCTGCTGCTCGGTTTCTGAAGTGGGTGTCTCGGAAACAGGTTGTTCTGAGATGGGTTGGTCTTCTTTGGAGACATCAATGGACTTGGGTAGTAGATTGAACTGGGGTTTTGGGTATCTGTAAAAAGATGAAATTGGGTGGGATTTGAGGTGAAATGGTGGGAATGTGAGGTGGGTTTTGGGTTTTGGAGTGCGTGGTTGTTTAAGTGAAGGTGAAGAAGAGAGATTGAATGTGAAGGAAGCTCTTGTGGTTGCTGAAGCCATTCAAGAAGGATTCTTCTTCTTACTTGGATGAAAATGGATCAGTGGTTTGGGGTTTTTTGCTGTGTGGATATAGAGAAACCAACCAACAAGGATCCATGAAAAAGCATATGCCCTTTCATATTTGTTGGAATTGGATAAGATATAAATAAACTAGATAATATAATTTTCAGCTTAAATTTCAATTATGATTATTTATACACACACACTAAATATATATATATTTAGTGTGGAAGCAAAATACAACAATTACAAGAACAAAAAGCTCTTTTCACTAAGCTGTCATTTGGTCCAAAATTTCAATTATGATTATTTATAATTCCATAACATTTGATTTAATCCTTTGTAGATTTATCTTTGTCCATTAGTGTAGTTAATATATGTTTATTAAAATAGTATGATTACGATTTAATTAAACATGTCAAATTATAAAAGTAGTTAATGTAGAATAAGTGACGTTAGTATTTGGCACTGTAGAGTTATTTAAGTAAAATGAACGAACTCATACAAACAAATATCAAGATATTATTATGAATTTGGTATATTAAATCCAAACTAATATCAAAATAAATGAGCTTTTGAGCAACGATAAAGAATATGAAAAATTAATTCTGTCAAATATGAACAAACAAATATTGTGCCATTGAAATTTGTTGTAAAATATTAATTTAGTAAGTTATTATTTAGACTTTCCATTGTCGCAATTTATTTTTTAATGCTACCTATATGACTCTCTAAGGTTGTATATTCAATGCTATGGGTTACACATGTAATAATTTTTTTAATTAATTAATATGATATACACGTGTAAAGCACGTGTGTGTTATAAAGAGATCAAAAGCGCATATTCAATGAGTTAAAAATTAAATGTATTTAGTCAAAAATTATATTTACTCATTATTGGGGAATCAAAAGTTAATTTATTTCAAAAAAGAATATGTAGTATATGTACAATATCCGTGTGCAAAATACGTGTTCTAAACTAGCTTGTGTGTATAACACAATTCAATCACTTCTTTCTCTTTTTTTTTAATGAAATATGGCCAAGAGGCCAATTTTATTAATAAAACAGAATGGGCTAAATTTGAGCTCGTTACATTTGATACAAAAATTAAAATGAGTCGAGGCCCAGTCCAAATAGCCACCGCCTCACGTGTGTTAAAAGAGGAGGAGAGAAGCTAGTTTTCCTCTACAGCTTTGTTTTCTTCGCTCTGTAGCTTTGTTGTCTCCGCTCTACAGCTTCATTTTCTTCGCTCTGCAGCTTTATTTTCTTCGCTCAGCAGCTTCGTTTTCTCCGCTCTGCAGCTTCATCTTCTCTCCTTTGCAGCTTCGTCTTCTCCCCTCTGCAGCTTTGTCTTCTCCGCTCTACAGCTTTATCTTCTCTGCTCTGCAGCTTTATCTTCTCTGCTCTGCAGCTTTTATCTTCTCCGCTCTTCCGACGATGTTGTCTCTGAGAGTTTCGAATAATCGTTTTTCTCTCCTTCTCTTTTGGGTCAGCAACTTTCTCCATTTGATCTATGTAGCATCTCTATTTCTCAGCTCTCAAAGGTAAGCATATACGTTTAGATCCTTTTCTCTGATCCTCTTCTATTTTGACGTTTCACAATTATTTTGTTTTTTGCAGCTATAACTCCCGTAGATTTGTGAGTTTTTCTCTTTGGATCTTCGTCTTGCATTCTTTATCATCATGCTCAATGAATGTTATATTATTTTTCTTTTTATTCAATTTTTTCTTTCTTTAATATATACATGTTTCTTCGTTTTTAAGAAAAATGCAATTGAATCTTGTTTTTTCAAGATTAGCTTTTGAAAAATACAAAAATATATGCTTAATATATATGAGAGAAAATGAAATATGTGCCTGATTTGTTCATTAAGATTCAAGTGTTCGAATCTAAATGCACAAAGGGTGAAGATGTTGGATTCAGAT
>DF370952.1:1004-11891 GCA_000787875.1 Solanum virginianum
CTCTCGGCATGAAAGGTAAGATAGAGATCGAGATGAGGAGTCGAGAGATAGTCATGACCAAGTTTAGGGAGATAATGGTAAAGGTAAGGGTTGGCAGCCATATCCCAAGCATCATAACACTTGTAGGCATGATAACAAAAGGTTCGGACAACAAAGCAGCAGAGAGGGCAAGGCATAGCCGGAAAAAGAGTTTAAGTGCTACATATGCGATGCAACGCATAACTATAAGAAGTGCCCCAAACTGAAGAGCCTCAGTGCCATACTACGGGAATGGAAAGAACATAAGGCATAAGAACATGAACTAGGGGAAGGATCAGGCACAATGCAAGTAGGTGTGATTGGACTATGCGGAGCTATCACGCAGCAACCTAAGAGGACAAAGGAGTACAATGCACATTATGTAGACATCATGATCAATAGATGACCCACTCGTGACATAATCGACATAGGCTCATGACCAAGTCTGCAGCAATGAAGTTGAGATTGCATCATAGCCCAAGCAATGCACAACTCAGGATGGTTCATGAGCCAATTACTCCTGTATGCGGAGTTGCTCAGGGAATTGACATAATGTTGGGCAAGTGACATGGTAAGACCAACTTTCATGTTGCGCAGATAGATCTCTTTGATATAATTCTTGGACATGAGTTCTTTCAAAGGTGCCACGCGATGATCGACCCCTACCTCCAACAATTTGTGGTCATGGAACAAGGAGGTTCCTGTATGGTGCCCTTAGTCAAGATGCCTGAGGCAGAGAAACAAGATCTACTATTGGCCTTGCAACTTGCGGAGGAAATTAAGGAAGGGCAACCATTGCCATGTTCTATGCCTATTGGGAGGAAAGGTCGTCAAAGGAGAAGTCGATGAAGAAGGGCAAACGGAAACAAGAATGACTAATGACAACAGTGTTCCTCTGGTGTTGAAAAGGGCAAACTCCAAAAGAGACCACACAAGGACGGTATAGAGATTTGTGGTAGTCCGAAGCTGGAGACTAGGAGTTCGAGGAGAGTTCAGGAGTTCCTGCTACAATATTGCACTGAGGATGGCGTAATATCAGGTGGGAGAGAGTGTGATGACCCGCCATTTAATCGTCTTAAAGGGGGAAGAATTTAGAGTCTTAGAAGGGGTTTTAGAAGGCTCAAGAATCTTGTAGACAAGACTTGAGAGTTCTTAGAATTCTCTAGACAAGACTTGAGAGTTCTAGAGAAAAGATTAAAGTGTAAATATTAAGAAACTTGTAATGTAAATATTAACTACGCTTTGACCCCAAGTAGGTCGTATAAATAGAGGGAGTCATTTGCTTAGCCAACAATCCAGAAATTGTAAACTTTCTTCCAAGTATAACACAAGTCTTCTTTCAAAAGCTCTCTTTGTCTTCTCATGTCTAATGTTCCATTAGCGATCAAGAGTAATAGGCTTACTTGTATTTGCAAGATTGAGAAAGAGTCATGAGCAAATTGACAAGTGTTGCGGGAGTCTTAGTGAGAGTTCTAAGTCCGTGACACAAGCCTCACTAGTATTGCAATAACAATTTTAGATATGAAAGTAAGAAATTTAGTATAAAGACTAATAATGCAAATAATTGGACATTCTTAAACTTGAGCTACCATTCACAAACTATTTATAAGAAAAAGCCTCAGATATCAACTTAGATCAAACACTAACCACAGATCTTAGTCAAAAAAATTAGATAAAAGTAATAGGATCCAAGAACCAAGAGAGCTTGATCGAAGCCTGGAAGAAACATTGAAGAGAGATGAAAAGAAAGTACACTAATTTTGATATGAGTTCCGCCATGA
Source organism: Solanum virginianum (assembly GCA_000787875.1). Taxonomy (NCBI): domain Eukaryota; kingdom Viridiplantae; phylum Streptophyta; class Magnoliopsida; order Solanales; family Solanaceae; genus Solanum; species Solanum virginianum. The sequence continues at coordinate 2,804 of DF370952.1, forward strand.
ATTTCCTCTTAAATCAATAAAATTTCAACCTTATCAATTTTTAATTTTGATAGATCACGGTAAAGGATGCAATAGTGAAGATTGTTTTTTTTTTTAATTTAAAATATTAAACAATATTTATAAACCATGTTACTTGATTATTATGCATATAAAGTGTATAAATATTACATAACATTTATAAACATCGAGTAACATAGGCAAATTATGCTCTTAACGTGCGTGCACACACAAGACAATGGCAAGTCCACTATTTAAGCCATCTTAATATAATTCAATCCACTCAGCCCTATTAATTTGGATGGATCTTTCTTAATTAAACTCAATTCAACAACATCCGGTGGATATACCTAATATATATTCAGTCGGTAAGTAGGAATAACTGTTACATGTTGAGCTCTAGCAGTAACTAAAGCAAATTTCTCAATCACGTTTAAATCATTTGGCTTCATACCATTTGGTAGCTCCCAATCAAAACAATGAACCAATTGTGCTAATTCTAGGCGAATAATTGTGAGCCCTAATTGCAATCCAGGACAACTTCTTCGTCCGGAGCCAAATGGTAAAAGTTGAAGATCACGTCCACAAAGATCGATGTTGCTACCAATAAATTTTTCTGGTACAAACTTATCTGGTTCGAACCAAACTTTTGGATCTCTTCCAATTGCCCAAGTATTTACTAGAATTCTTGAACCTTTAGGTATATCAAAGCCATCAATTATGCAATCTTCAATGGATTCATGAGGAACCAATAGTGGTGCAATGGGGTGAAGCCTAAAACCTTCTTTTATGACCATGTCTAAGTACTCTAATTTTTTCAAGTCTGATTCTTCCACCATTCTATTTATGCCAACTACTTGTTCCAACTCTTTTTGTAATTTCTTCAGTACTTTTGGGTGCCTTATAAGTTCAGAGAAAATCCAATCAATTGATGTTGCTGAGGTGTCCATCGAACCTACTAGCATGTCCTGCATAGAGTGTTCTTTTTCAGTAGCTGAATTAATAATATTCACGTGTATAAGTACGTTATCAATTACTTTTACCTAGTAAATTTAAGGAGAACGAATCTTGCTTCAGAAGAAAAAATGTTCCATCTGGATTACATTAAGAAAAATAAATTTTTATCATACTTTTAAACACAGTTTAAGTTATATACATTACTGTTATAAGAACTGAAAGAGGGAAAAAAAAACAATCAATAGGGTGGTTGTAACACAATTTTGGAACTAGACACCTTGTTAGTTGTTAGTGAAATTCTTTACACACGTCAGAGAACATAAGTTAAACTAGACTAAAAACAGATCGATGGAGTAAATGAATTATTGCACTATCAAATTATTGAATAATATCTACAAGTAACTCATAAAAAGTGAAATTTGTGATATTGAAAATACGATAAGTTATTACTATGATAAATATATAAAGATAATTTGTTAGTGAAAATCTTCTCATACCGTCAACAAATATTAGTGAAATAAAATTAACTTGGAATTCAGGTCATGATGAACAAATATTACCAGTAAAATAGCTTTGACGTGGCGATGATCGAACTCAAACTCAACTTCGCCAGATTGCATGATATCCATCATAGTATCAACAATATCCTTGGTTTGCTTCTTCTCTCTGGAGTCTTGGATATGTTCATCAATAACTCTCTCCAAAAACTCGTCAAAAATTTTTGCCAATTCTTTGGTACGACGAACAACTCCCTGCAAATCAAACACATCAAGAAATGGAAAAAATTCACCAATATTTGGTTTTGCTATTATAACCGAAAGCTCTTCAATCACATCTTTAAAACCCCTTTCATCAAATTCATCGTCCATGTATTTTTTCCCAAATATCATTAAACAAGCAATGTTGGTGCTTAGTGTAGAAATTGCAGCACTAATATCAATTTCAACACCACTACAAGCTGCCCGGTTGATAAAAGTCACAAAATTTGAAACTTCTTGCTTTCTCATGGATTGAAATGAATTAATCTTGAGAGGACTAAGCAATTCTAACGTGCACAATTTTCGCATATTTCTCCAATAAGATCCATATTTTCCAAACGTCAAATCTCTCTGATTGTACACGATGGATTGAGCAACTCTATTATTTGGTCGACTTGCAAAAACAAGATCATGCTTTTTCAAGAATTGTTCAGCAGCATGAGGAGATGAAGCAACGATTATAGGAACTAGACCAAATTTCATGCTCATTATTGGACCATATTTTTTGGCTATTTGTTGAAGATCTTGGTGGACATTTTTGCCAATCATATGGAGATTACCAATAAGTGGAAGCCCTTTTGGGCCTGGAGGGATTTTTTCCTTCTTTTTCATGAATTTGTTGTGTAATTCTTGAAGAATGTATAGCACTGCAAGTAGCGCAAGAACTTGTATGAAAATTGAAGCCATGGGATATGGAGATTATTGTGGTTTAATTTGCTTCTTGTTTCTTGACTCACAAATAATATATAAAGAAGTTAAGAGTTGGTTGGGTGTTGGGGTCATCTTCATTTCCCCATATGACAAAAAATGAAAAAAAATAGGATAAGATAGCTTTTTTGAAAGAGATGATGGTACTATAGTAAAACCTAGTTGTAGTGATAGATACTAGCATTTTATACTAGATTTTATTTAATTATTATAACCCAAAATATGTAAAAAGAATGGTTTAATAATTTTGTGTACCAGAAAAAAAGAATGTTTTCTTTAAAATCGATTCTGCAGGCAATTTTTCTTCATAAATGAACTAGTTTCTCATGTGGGTATTGTAGGTGTATTCTATTGCGCATTAATATAAATATTTTATAAAATATTAATCATTATATAATTTTGAGCAATATTGAAAATTTTACATAAGAATATATCACTATAATAAATGTCACTATTGTTATAAATAGAATCTTGTTTATAGAAGCAAACTATAACATAAAATTTTGATTTTGAGAAAATTAAATAGTTATAATAACATGTTATTATAACAAAAGATTCTTATAAGGAGATTTGACTCTACCTAAAAATACAAAAAGAGAAAAAAGATAATAATAAAAGGAATGAATAGTGAAAGGTAGAAGATTATTTTAAGGAAGAAAAAAAAAATGGTCTCCTCGCCAATTCAAATAGAATTATAGAATCACAAAAATCAAAAACAAGAAAAATTAAACAGAAATAAATGATTAAAGTAAAAGGAGCTTTGAGGCCTTTTAGATCTTTTACGTGTAAAAATAATAAATTATTATTTATAAAAATAAATATCTCTAGTAAAAAAGAATATAAAATTAAAAAAATCTCTAAAGTGCTAGAAAATCATACATTTATTTGTAACAACAACACACAAATAAAAAAAAATAAAAAAAAATAGATTGAGTGACATAGATAAAAGGCTCAAATTGTCTTTAAATGTTGCCATTCATTAATAACCATCCTCGCCTACTATAATCCACCCTTAGCCGTTATAATGTTACTACAAATAATTTAGAAGCTATATTTACTTAAGCATGTTTTAGTAGGAGGTTGATGGACACATGAAGGGATAACAAAATGGTAGTATTATTTTGGGAAAATTAAGATTGTGTCCCTTTAAATCAAACTATTTATATTCATATACTTCTTTACATTTTGTACCCCCATACTATTAAAAATTTGCCCCCCTAATATTAAAATTCGTGCACTGACGTCAGCACTGATTGTGTGATATACTAATGAGGTATACATATACTAATAGGATATCACATATGATTAAGATATGATATCGATATGGTATAAATATACCGACAGAGTATATAACAAATATATTTTCTACTAATTTAGTTTAATATACCAATTAGGTAACAATATACCGCCAGAGTATCACAAAGGACTAAGCTCATTCTATTATATATATACCGTCAGAGTATATTTCATAGCAGTTTTTTTATTTGTTTCTTTAAAAAAATTTCTATATACCAATTGGGTATCAATATACTGCCAGAGTGTCATAAATGACCGAGCTCATTCTATATGATACCGCTATGGTATATATATACCGCTAGAGTATATTTCATATTATTTGTGCTGACATCAGCATGACGTCAGGACGCGAAATAAACAAGGGTAAGTTGGTAAAAAGGTAAATAGTTTGGATAATGGATCCATTAAGGATAAAAGATTTAGATTGAATCTATTAAGGACAAATAATTTCAAATTAGATCTATTTTATGCACTTTTTCCTATTATGTTTTCCTAAAAGTGAATTAAATCATCAATGCAAAATAAGTTGTATTTATTACTAAATTAAATAATATATTTATGGATGTCTATCACTTCATCCTTTTATGATTAATTTTAGTAACAAAAGTGAAGCATAGAATGATGTCATTTATTTTCATTTCGTGGAAGTATCAGGCAAAGAAAATGATAGTATAGGTGATGACATGTTCTTATTTAGAGAAAGCATTCAAACAGTTGACGGTAAGGAGAAGGGTGCTTGAATCCTTTCTATTTTTTCTTTTGTGGCAACTAGTATAGACACCAAAAGACGGACTGCTTTTTTGGAAGCTATTCTCTTAATAGGTGGCAAAAGCAACCTAGGAAAGTTGCTGAACGGATTGATGATTGATTTTTTTTAGCTATTTTTTAAAAAGAGTCTCGTGAAATAAACATGGGGCGGTACACATAAGTCTAGCCAAATCAGAATGGCAAATATTATTTATTAAGAAAAGCAAATAAATAGGAAACTCTCCGTCAACATACCTATTTGAGCTGCAGTGGTTCAATTATGATTTTACAATATTAGCCCTAATAAATTATTTTTATGAGTTTTTTAATTTAATATTTCCAAAATAGCTTGATTATATTTCTTTAACTGGTTCAATTATGATTTTACAATATTAATCCTGATAAATTATTTTGCAAATAAGCAGGCAGCTCTCTGCCAACATGGTTGCTTTGAGTTGTCTGCTTTTTCGCCACTATTATATGGGATCCGCAAAAAGAACTTGCGGGTTTTTTAATTTAATATTTCCAAAGCAGCTTGATCATATTTCTTCGACTGCTTCTAAGTCTAATAATTAATAACTTAAAAATTTTAAAATGCATATAAAAAATCTATTCGCATCACAAAAATTAAGATAAAAAATATATGTACGTTTGGCCCTTGCGAACACAGGGTCAGTGACTAGTTTTTCCAGAAGGGAAAAATTTATTGTAGTTTGAATTTCTTTTTTAAAAGTTACATTGTTTTGTCATGAAATAAAGTTTTCTTTCTCTTATAATATAAAATAAAAGACTCCCTTACCTCCAATTACTAGGGATATGGTGCCCGTGCAAGGCACTGGTTCAGTGTCTTCTTGGAATATAAATAAAGAGGCACCATCAGGTTAAATATTAAGATAAATTGCTTTGTCAAAATAACATGGTAAAATATACCTATATACCTCTGAACACACATATGATACATGTGTATAGTTCATATGCAAGATCGACACAGGATGCTTTCACACTTTTTCACATTATACATTCACCATTAGAGCATCAAATTAAGAAAGCAATCTTGGAATTCAAAATCAAATTGGAAACTAAGTAAAGTCAAATATGGTGTGCTTAAAGGAGTTATAATTCAATTTGAATACGTATGCTTAAAGGAGTTCCAATTCAATTTGAAGACAGGTGCTTAAAGGAATCCTTATTCAATTTGAATTTGGAAACCTCCTTTGGTTAATCTATACATATATGTATTGCACCTAAGACATGAAGTATTTGTGACAAGAAAAATAAGAAAGAGATATATGTGAGGAGAGAAGGTGTGTGAAGAAAGAAAAAGGGCATAGCCTTAATTAAAGAAGTGTCGCAGCACTAATAAAGAAGAAAGAGAGAGAGAGAGAGAAAGATTTGAGAGTTTATGTTCTGTAGAGTAAAGTGTAATATTTGTGTGTTGTAATATTTTACTCCTTGTGTAATAAAAATACCATTCTATTTGGTCTACTATGCTTCCAACAAGTGGTATCAGAGCTCGGTTCGTGTAAACACCACGATGTCAAATATGTTCTAGTTGCAAGTCCCTAAATCAACAAAGTCAAATTATGGGAATTGGAACATCCTAATGAAAGTGTTACTTAGAGCAATTGATTGCTGGGATATTGTTGAAACTGGTTATGAGATGCCAGCAGATGCAACAGCTGAAGCAGCCTTATCAAATGAAAAGAAAGAAGTATTATAAAAAAACGAGTAAGAGATAAGAAGACACTGAATGCAATTCATCAAAGTACTGATGAATCAACCTTTGAAAAGATTTCTGGAGCCCAGACATCAAAGGAGGCATGATCTCTTCAAGGAGCTGAAAGAGCTAGAAGGGTACGCTTGCAAACCCTTAGAGCTGAGTTTGAGAATTTAAAAATGAAAACGTCTGAAAGCATAGATGAGTATGTCACCCGAGTAAAATCGAAGGCAAACGAGATGAAGAGAAACAAAGAAACGCTCAATGATGTTTGAGTGATGGAGAAAATTTTGCGATCACTAACCCATAAATCTAACTATGTGGTTGCCGTAGTCGTAGAATCAAAGGATTTATCATAGATGTCCTTTGATGAGCTTATGGGTTCTCCTCAAGCTTATGAGCACAAGATAAAATAATATGATGATTTTGAAGGAAGTACGAGCAGTAGCTCAAGACAAAGTTCAAACAACCATGGATGATATAGAGGTGGCAACAAAGGTGGGCGTGGACAACGTGGACAAAGCTATCAATCATATGGCAGAGGACAGTCAAACGAAGATTATCATAGAGCAAATTATGGACGAGGAGATCGAGGTAAAAGTTGTGGCAGAGGAAGATTTCAACAAAGTTTTAAATCTCAGGGCAGTGCTATAATTGTGACAAATATGGTCACTTTAGCTATGAGTATAGATCTGCTCCAAAATAAGATGAAAGAAGCCATGTAACAATTGTTGAAGATGAAAATGGGAAATCTCGCATATTCCTCACATATAAAGGAGATCAAGGTTCCAAAAGAAATATTTGGTATCTTGACAATTGTGCCAATAATCACATGATTGGACGGAAGGAATTGTTCATGGAGCTAGATGAATCTTTAAATGGACATGTAGCTTTTGAAGATGATTCACATGTCGATGTCAAAGGCAAAGGAAAAGTTATGATTACTTTGAAGAATGGAGAGAAGAAGTATATCACCAACGTGTACTATGTACCAGCTTTGGAAAGCAACATCATTAGTATTGCCCAGCTTAGTGAGATGGGATACAAAGTACTAATAAAGGATTGTTCACTAACCTTGAGAAATAAAAATGGAGAATTGGTTTCCAAGGTTGATATGACATGGAATCGTCTCTTCACTATCGATATCAAATCTGGAGAAGTAAAGTGCATAAAGGCATCCATAAAAGATGACTCGTGGCTTTGGCACTAAAGGAAGAATTGAACCATTCTCAACATGGAAAGGAGTATGGTGAAAGGTAAGCATTTACTTAGAAAACTTCTGGGTTGAAGTGGTTCAATATGCAGTCTACTTGTTGAATAGTTGTCCAACGAAGAGTGTCCAAGTATATGACGCCAAATGAAGCATGGAGTGGTCAGAAGCCCAGAGTTGGACATCTTAAGATTTTCGGGTGTATTGTATATGCCCATGTTCCTGAAAAGATGAGAAAGAAGCTCGATGACAAAGGAGAAAAGTGCATCTTTATCGGCTATGACAAAAGAAGCAAAGCTTAGAGGTTGTATAATCCGTTTACCAATAAAGTCATATTCTCAAGAGATGTTGAATTTGATGAAGCCGATTAAAGCAAGCTCCGCGAGCATGGAATACCATAATTGATGAATACTTTTAGAAGAATGGATTCAAGAAAAGTCCATACGAGCATGCCTTATACACGAAGAAAAATCAAGTTGGTGACATCATGATTGTGTGTTTATATGTGGATGATATAATTTTCACAGGAAACAATCCAGGTATGTTTGTTGATTTTAAGAAAGCTATGACTAGAGAATTTGAAATGACTGGCATAGGTGAAATGTCATACTTTCTTGGAGTCGAAGTGAAACAAATGGAGGATGGCATATTCTTGTCTCAAAAGATATATGCAGAGCAAATTCTAAAAAAGTTTAGAATGCAAGATTGTAAGTCGATAGCCACACCCGTAGAACCAGGCATGAAGTTAAATGTCGACTCTACAAGTGAGCCTATAAATCAACGTTGTTCAAAAGCATCATTGGAAGTTTGAGGTATTTAACTATCCTGTGGCAAGATATTATGTTTGCAGTTGGTCTGGGTAGCAGATTTATGGAGAAACCAAAGCAAGATCATTGGAGTGCTACAAAGAGAATTTTAAAATATATCAAAGGTAATGTAGATCATGGTCTATTCTATACTTATTCAGAAAAATCAAGATTGATTGGTTACTCAGACAGTGATTATGGGGGAGATTTGGATGATCAGAAAAGCACACCAGGTTATCTCTTCCATCTTGGCTCAACAGCATTTTCATGGTCATCAAAGAAACAACAAATTGTTGTTCTTTCAACTTGTGAAGTAGAATACATAGCAGCTACAGCATGCACCTGTTAAGCTATTTGGTTGAAAAATATTTTGAAAGAATTATTTTTTACTCAAGAAGGACCAATCACAGTTTATGTTGACAACAAGTCTGCCATATCACTTGCAAAGAATCCAGTGTCGCATAACCAAAGCAAACATATTGATACAAAGTATTATTTTATCCATCAACAAGTGAAGAATAACACTGTAGAGTTAGTCTATTGCCGCACTGAAGATCAGTTGGCAGATATCTTTACGGAGCCATTGAAAGCAAACATATTTCACATGCTCAAAGAGAAGCTTGGGATGACAAATTTGAGTTTGAGGGGGAGTGTTGGAATTTAAACTCAAATTGGAAACAAAGTATTTGAAAAGTCAAATATGGTGTGCTTAAAAGAGTTCTAATTCAATTTGAATACTTATGCTTAAAGGAGTTCCAATTCAATTTGAAGACAAGTGCTTAAGGGAATCCTAATTCAATTTGAATTTGGAAACCTCATTTGGTTAGTTTATATATATATGTATTGCACCTATGACAAGAAGTATGTGTGAAAAGAAAAATAAGAAAGAGAT
>DF370948.1:8570-19161 GCA_000787875.1 Solanum virginianum
TTTTCTTGGGTCATAAAATCATCCCAGGCCCCCGCCAATATCATCGAGCCACCTGGGATGCTTGACGAGCTCGTTGCTGACCCAACCATAATATTTCATGGAATTCTTTGCCCGAAACCTTAGGCAGCGCCAGAATCCGTGGGCTAACACCTACGGAATATGGCCGAAATCGCCTGTTTCCCCTTCCTTGGGCCATAAAATCCTACCACGCCCCGGCTAATACCGCTAGGCCACCTAGGCCACTTGCTGGGCTTGTTACCAGCCCACCTATATAATATTTCGGGATTCTTTGCCCAGAACCCCAGGCAGCGCCAGAATCTGTGGGCTAACACCCACGAAAAATGGCCGAAATTGCTTGTTTCACCTTTCTTGAGCCATAAAATCCTACCAGGCTCCCGCCAATACCGTCGGGCCACCTGGGCCGATTATCGAGCTCATTACAAACCCAGCCGTATGATTTTTCTATATTCTTTGCCCGGAACCCTAGGCAGCACCAGAATCCGTGGGCTAACACCCACGAAAAATGGCCGAAATCGCATGTCAGCATTCCTTGGGCCATAAAATCCTACCAGGCCACCGCCAACGCCACCGTGCACCTGGGCTGCTTGTCGAGCTCGTTGTCAGCCCACTCATATGATTTTTCGGGATTCTTTGCCCGAAACCCCAGGCAGGCCCAGAATCCGTAGGCTAACACCTATGAAAAATGCCTGAAATCGCCTCTTTCTCCTTCCTTGAGCCATAAAATCCTACCACGCCCCCGCCAATGCCGTCGGGCCACCTAGGCCGCTTGCCAAGCTCGTTGCTGACCCACCATCTTAATTTTTGAGATTCTTTGCCCGAAACCCCAGGCAGCGCAAGAATCCGTGGGCTAACACCCACAGAATATGGTCAAAATTGCCTATTTCCCCTTCTTTGGGCCATAAAATCCTACTAGGCCCCCGCTAATGTGTCGGGCCACCTTGGCCGCTTTCCAGGCTCGTTGTCGATCCACCCGTATGAAAATGGCAGATATCGCCAATTTCATCTTTCTTGGGCCATAAAATCCTACCAGGCCCCCGCCAACGCCGTCGGGCAACTGGGCCACATGCCGAGCTCGTTGCCAACCCACCAGTATAATTTTTCTTGATTTTTTGCCCTGAAACCCAAGCAGCGCCAGAATTCGTGGGCTGACACCTATGAAAATGATCGAAATTGGTTGTTTCGCCTTCCTTGAGCCATAAAATCCTACCACGCCCCCGCCAATGCCATCGGGCCACCTGGGCCACTTGCCAGGCTCATTGTCGACCCACCATCTAAATGTTTGAGATTCTTTGCCCGAAACCCCAGGCAGCACCAGAATCCGTTGGCAAATACCCACGGAATATGGTCGAAATCACCTGTTTCCCCTTTCTTGGGCCATAAAATCCTACCACGCCCCAGCTAATGACGCCAGGTCACCTGGACCGCAAGTCGGGCTCGTTGCCAGCCCACCCGTATGATTTTTCAGGATCCTTTGCTTGGAATCCCAAGAAACGCCAGAATCCATGGGCTAACCCAACGAAAAATTGTCAAAATTACCTGTTTCCCCTTCCTTGGGCCTAAACATCCTACCACGCCCCTGCCAATGCCGCCGAGCCACCTGGGCCACTTGTCAGGCTCATTTCCAACCCACCCGTATGATGTTTCTTGATTTTTTGCCTGAAACCCAGGCAGCTCCAGAATCCCTGGGCTAAAACCCACGAAAAATGGCCAAAATCGCCTGTTTCGCCTTCCTTGGGACATAAAATCCTACCAAGCCCCCGCCAACGCCGCTGGGCCACCTGGGCCGCTTGCTAGGCTCATTACCAACCACTCGTATATTTTTCTGAGATTCTTTGCCCGGAACCCCAGGCAGCGCCTAAATTCGTGGGCTAATACCCACGGAAAATGGCCGAAATCGTCTGTTTTTCCTTCCTTTGGCCATAAAATCCTACCACACCCCCGCCAATGCCACCGAGCCACCTGGGCCACTTGCCGGGCTCATTGCTGACCCACCCGTATGATTTTTCATGATTCCTTGCCCGGAACCCCATGCAACGCCAGAATCAGTGGGCTAACACCCACAAAAATGGCCGAAATTGCCTATTTCGTCGTCCTTGGGCCACAAAATCCTACCAGGCGCCCGCCAATACCGACGGGCCATCTACCAGGCTCGTTGTCGACCCACCCGTATGATTTTTTAGGATTCTTTACCCGGAACCCCAGGCTGCGCGAGAATTCGTAGGCTAACACCAAAGAAAAATGGCCAAAATTACCTATTTCACCTTCCTTGGACCTAAACATCCTACCACACCCCTGCCAACGTCGTCGGGCACCTAGGCCGCTTGTCGGGCTCATTTTCGACTCTCCCATATGATATTTTAGGATTCTTTGCCCGAAATCCCTGGCATCGCAAGAATTCGTGGGCTAATACTCACGAAAAATGGCCGAGATCATCTATTTCGCCTCCCTTGGGCCATAAAATCCTACCACACCCCCGCTAATGCCGCCGGGCCACCTGTGCCACTTGTCGAGCTCATTGCTGACCCACCTGAATAATGTTTTGGGATTTATTTTCGGAAAACCCAAGCAGCGCCAGAATCCGTGGGCTAATACCCACAAAAAATGGCCAAAATCGCCTGTTTTCCCTTCCTTGGGCCATAAAATCCTATCAGGCCCCCATCAACGCCGTCGGGCCACCTGGACCATTTTTGGGGCTCGTTGCTGACCCATCCGTATAATTTTTTGGGATTCTTACCCCAGAACGCCAGGCACCGCAAGAATCCGTGGGCTAACACCCACGGTAAATGGCCGAAATTGCCTGTTTCGCCTTCCTTGGGCCATAAAATCCTACCAGGCACCCGCTAATATGGTTGGCCCACCTGGGCCGCTTGCTGGCCTCATTCTTGACCCTTTCATATGATTTTTCGAGATTCTTTGTCTAGAACCCTAGACAACGCCAAAATCTGTGGGCTAACACCCACGAAAAATGGCCAAAATCGCCTGTTTCGCCTTCCTTGGGCCATAAAATCTTACCACGCCTGTTTCGCCTTCCTTGGGCCATAAAATCCTATCAGGCCCTCGCCAACACCGCCGAGCCACCTGGGCCACTTGCCAGGCTCATTGCCAATGCACCCCTATGATTATTTGGGATTCTTTATCTGGAACCCCAGGCAGTGCCAGAATTCGTGGGCTAACACGCACAAAAAATGGCCAAAATTGCCTGCTCTGCCTTCCTTGGGCCAAAAGATCCTACCACGCCCCCTCCAACGCCGTCGGGCCACCTGGGCTGGTTACTGGACTCATTGCTAATCCACCCATATGATTTTTTGGGATACCTTTGCCCGGAACCCCAGGCAGCGCCAGAATCCGTGGGCTAACACCCACAAAAAATGACCAAAATCACATGTTCAGCATAGCTTGGGCCATAAAATCCTACCAGGCCCCCGCCAATGCCGCTGGGCACCTGGGTCACTTGTCGAGCTCATTACCGACCCACCCGTATGATTTTGCGGGATTCCTTTCCCTGAAACCCAGGTAGCCCCAGAATCCGTGGGCTGACACCCACGAAAAATGGCCAAAATCGTCTGTTTCGTCTTCCTTGAGACATAAAATCCTACCACGCCCCCGCCAACGCCATCGGGCCACCTGGGTCGCTTGCCAGGGTCGTTTTCGATGGACCATCTGAATTTCTGGATTTCTTTGCCTGGAACCCCAGGTAGCACCAGAATCCATGGGCTAACACCCACGGAATATGGCCTAAATTGCCTGTTTTCCCTTCCTTGGGCCATAAAATCCTACCATGCCCCAGCCAACGATGCTAGGCCACCTGGGCTGCTTGCTAGGCTCGTTTCCAGACCATCCGTATGATATTTCGAGATTCTTTACCCGGAACTCCAGGCAGCGCCAGAATCTGTGGGCTAACACCCACGAAAAATGACCAAAATTACTTGTTTCCCCTACCTTGGGCCTAAACATCCTACCATGCCCCAGCCAACGCAGCTGGGTCACCTGGGTCAACTGGGCCGCTTGCCGAGCTCGTTTCCAACCCACCCGTATAATTTTTCTTGATTCTTTGCCCAGAACCCAGGCAGTGCCAGAATCCGTGGGCTAAAACCCACGAAAAATGGCCGAAATCGCCTGTTTCGCCTTCCTTGGGCCATAAAATCCTATCAGGCCCCCGCTAATGCCGCTGGGCTACTTGGACCGCTTGTCGGGCTCATTGTCGACCCATCCATATGTTTTTCCCAGATTCTTTGCTCGGAATCCCAGGCAGCGCCAGAATCCATAGGCTAATACCCACAAAAAATGGCCGAAATCACCTATTTTGCCTTCCTTTGGCCATAAAATCCTACCACGCCCCCGCTAACACCGCCGGGCTACCTGGGCCGCTTACCGGGCTCATTATCGATCCACCCGTATGATATTTTAGGATTTTTTGCCCAAAACCCCAGGCAGCGCCAGAATCCGTTGGCTAACACCAGCGAAAAATGGTCGAAATTGCCTGTTTCAACGTCCTTTTGCCATAAATTCCTACCAGGCCCCTGCCAATACCGGCGGGCCACCTGGACCGCCTACCAAGCTCGTTACCGACCCATCCGTATGATTTTTTTGGGATTCTTTAAATCCATGCGCTAACACCAAAGGAAAATGGCTGAAATTACCTGTTTCGCCTTCCTTGGGCCTAAACATCCTAGCACGCCCCCGCCAATGCCGTTGGGCCACCTAGGCCACTTATCGGGCTCGTTACCGACACTCTCGTATAATTATTTAGGATTCTTTGCTCGGAATCCTAGGCAGCGCCAGAATCCGTGGGCTAACACCCACGAAAAATGATCGAAATTGCCTGTTTTGCCTTCCTTGGGCCATAAAATCTTACCACATCCCCGCCAACGCCGTCGGGCCACCTGTGCCACTTGTCAGGCTCATTTTCGACCCGCCCATATAATTTTTTAGGATTCTTTGCTCGAAACCCCAGGCAGCGCCAGAATTCGTGGGCTAACACCCACGAAAAATGGCCTAAATCGCTTGTTTCCTCTTCCTTGGGCCATAATATCCTACCAGGCCCCCGTCAGTGCCGTCAGACCATTTGGGCCGATTACCGGGTTCATTGTCGACCCACTCGTATAATATTTTGGGATTCTTTCCTCGGAACCCCGGGCAGCGCAAGAATCCATGGGCTAACACCCACGGAAAATAGCCGAAATTGCCTGTTTCGCCTTTTTTGGGCCATAAAATCCTACCAGGCCCCCGCCTATACCGTCAGGCCACCTGGGCTGCTTGCTGGGCTCGTTGATGATCCTCCCGTATGATTTTTTGGGATTCTTTATCCGGAACCCCAGGCAGCACCAAAATCTGTGGGCTAACACCCACGAAAAATAGCCGAAATCGCCTGTTTCGCCTTCCTTGGGCCATAAAATCCTACCAGGCCCCCACAAACACCGCCAAGCCACCTGGGCCTCTTGCCGGGCTCTTTGCCGATCCATCCCTATGATTTTTTGGGATTCTTTGCCCGAGACCCTAGGCAGCGCCAGAATTCGTGGGCTAACACCCACGAAAAATGGTCGAAATTGCCTATTTCGCCTTCCTTGGGCCATAAAATCCTACCACGCCCCCTCCAACGTGACCAGGCCACTTGGGATGCTTGCCAAGCTCGTTATCGACCCACCTGTATGATTTCTTGAGATTCTTTGCTCGGAACCCCAGGCAGCGCCAGAATCCGTGGGCTAACATCCACGAAAAATGGCCGAAATCGCCTATTTCGCCGTCCTTGGGCCATAAAATCCTACCAGGCCCCCGCCAATGCCGTCGAGCAACCTGGGCCGCTTATTGAGCTCGTTATCTACCCACCTGCATGATTTCTCTTGATTCTTTACTCGAAACCCCAGGCAACGCCAGAATCCATGGGTGTTAATGGCCGAAATCGCCTGTTTCGCCTTCCTTGGGTCATAAAATCCTACCAGGCTCCCACCAATGCCACTGGGCCACCTGGGTCGGTTTCTGGGCTCATTATCGACCCACTCATATGTTTCTCTGAGATTCTTTGCTCGAAACCCCAGGCAGCGCCAGAATTCGTGGGCTAATACCCATGGAAAATGACCGAAATCGTCTGTTTTGCCTTCCTTTGACCATAAAATCCTACCACATCCCTGCAAATGCCACCGAGCCACCTGGACCACTTGCCAGGCTCATTGCTGACCCACCCGTATGATTTTTCAAGATTCTTTGCCCGAAACCCCAGGCAATGCCAGAATCAGTGGGCTAACACCCACAAAAAATGGCCGAAATTGCCTGTTTCGTCGTCCTTGGGCCATAAAATCCTACCAGGCCCCCGCCAATACCGACGGGCCACCTACCAGGCTCGTTGTCGACCCACCCATATGATTTTTTAGGATTCTTTACCCAGAACCCCAGGCTGCGCGAGAATTCGTAAGCTAACACCAAAGGAAAATGGCCAATATTACCTGTTTCGCCTTTCTTGGGCCTAAATATCCTACCACGCCCCCGCCAATGTCGTCGATCCACCTAGGCCGCTTGCTGGGCTCATTGCCGACACTCCCGTATGATATTTTAGGATTCTTTACTCGAAATCCTTGGCAGCGCAAGAATCCGTAGGCTAATGCTCACGAAAAATGGCTGAGATCGTCTGTTTCGCCTCCCTTGGGCCATAAAATCCTACCACGCCCCCGCTAATGCCGCCGGCCCACCTGTGCCACTTGTCGGGCTCGTTGCCGATCCACCCGTATAATGTTTTGGGATTCATTGCCCGGAAACCCAGGCAGCGCCAGAATCCGTGGGCTAACACCCACAAAAAATGGCTGAAATCGCCTGTTTTCCCTTCCTTGGGCCATGAAATCCTACCAGGCCCCCGTCAATGCCATCGGGCCACCTGGGCTACTTTCGGGGCTCGTTGCCGACCCATCAGTATAATTTTTTGGGATTTTTTCCCCAGAACCCCAGGCACCGCAAAAATCCGTGGGCTAACACCCATGGTAAATGGCCGAAATTGCCTGTTTCGCCTTCCTTGGGCCATAAAATCCTACCAGACACCCGCCAATACGGACGGACCACCTGGGCCGCTTGTTGGGCTCATTCTCGACCCTCCCATATGATATTTCAAGATTCATTGTCTGGAACCCTAGGCAGCGCCAAAATCTGTGGGCTAACACCCACGAAAAATGGCCAAAATCGCTTGTTTCGCCTTCCTTGGCATATAAAATCCTACCAGGCCCCTGCCAACACTGCCGGGTCACCTGGGCCGCTTTTTGGGCTTGTCCCCGACCCATCGTTATGAGCCTTGGGCCATAAAATCCTATCAGGCCCTCGCCAACACCATTGAGCCACATGGGTCGCTTGTCAGGCTCGTTGCCAACCCACCCCTATGATTATTTGGGATTCTTTACCTGGAACCCCAGGTAGCGCCAGAATTCGTGGGCTAACACGCACAAAAAATGGCCGAAATTGCCTGCTCTGCCTTCCTTGGGCCAAAAAATCCTACCACGCCCCCTCCAATGCCGTCGGGCCACCTGGGCTAGTTACCGGGCTCATTGCTGATCCACCCATATGATTTTTTAAGATCCTTTGCCCGAAACCCGAGGCAGTGCCAGAATCCGTGGGCTAACACCCACGAAAAATGACCGAAATCACATGTTCAGCATACCTTGGGCCATAAAATCCTACCAGGCCCCCGCTAATGCCGCTGGGCACCTGGGTCGCTTGCCGAGCTTATTGTTGATCCACCCGTATGATTTTGCGGGATTCCTTTCCCTGAAACCCAGGCAGCGCCAGAATCCGTGGGCTCACACCCACGAAAAATGGTCGAAATCGTCTGTTTCGCCTTCCTTGAGCCATAAAATCCTACCACGCCCCCGCCAATGCCGTCGGGCCACCTGGGTCACTTGCCAGGGTCATTGCCGATGCACCATCTAAATTTCTGGGTTTCTTTGCCTGGAACCTCAGGTAACACCAGAATCCGTGGGCTAACACCCACGGAATATGGCCGAAATCGCCTGTTTTCCCTTCCTTGGGCCATAAAATCCTACCACGCCCCAGCCAACGATGCTAGGCCACTTGGGCCGCTTGCCGGGCTCGTTGCCAGCCCACCTGTATGATATTTCGAGATTTTTTGCCCGGAATCCCAGGAAGCGCCAGAATCCGTAGGCTAACACCCACGAAAAATGGCCAAAATTACTTGTTTCCCCTACCTTGGGCCTAAATTACTTGTTTCCCCTACCCAGGCAGTGCCAGAATCCGTGGGCTAAAACCGACGAAAATGGTCGAAATTGCCTGTTTCGCCTTCCTTGGGCCATAAAATCCTACACGGGCCGCGACAACACCGCCGGACCACCTAGGCCGCTTGCTGGGCCCGTGGCCGACCCACCCATATGATTTTTCAGGATTTTTCGCCCGGAACCTAGGATGGCGCCAGAATTCGTGGGCTAACACCCACGGAAAATGGCCGAAATCACTTGTGGAACCCCAGGCAGTGCCAGAATCCATAGGCCAGAATCCATAGGCTATCACCCACGAAAAATGGCTGAAATCACCTGTTTTGCCTTCCTTTGTCCATAAAATCCTACCACGCCCCCGCTAACGCCACCAGGCCACCTGGGCCGCTTACCAGGCTCATTACCGATCCACCCATATGATTTTTTAGGATTATTTGCCCGAAACCCCAGGCAGCGCCAGAATCCGTGGGCTAACACCAGCGAAAAATGGCCGAAATTGCCTGTTTCAACGTCCTTTTGCCATAAATTCCTACCAGGACCCTGCCAATACCGTTGGGCCACCTGGGCCGCCTACTAAGCTCGTTGCCGACCCACCCGTATGATGTTTTTGGGATTCTTTACCCGGAACCTAGGCAGCGCCAGTATCCATGCGCTAACACCAAAGGAAAATGGCTGAAATTACCTGTTTCGCCTTCCTTGGGCCTAAACATCCTACCACTCCCCCGACAATGTCGTTGTGCCACTTGGGCTACTTATCAGGCTCATTACTGACACTCTCGTATAATTATTTAGGATTCTTTACCCGAAATCCTAGGCCGCACCAGAATCCGTGGGCTAACACCCACGAAAAATGATCGAAATTGCCTGTTTTGCCTTCTTTGGGCCATAAAATCCTACCACGTCCCCGCCAACGCCACCGGGCCACCTGTACTGCTTTTCGGTCTCATTGCTGACCCACCCGTATAATTTTTTGGGATTCTTTGCTCGGAACCCCAGGCAGCGCCAGAATCCGTGGGCTAACACCCACGAAAAATGGCCTAAATCGCTTGTTTCCCCTTCCTTGGGCCATAATATCCTACCAGGCCCCCGTCAGCGCCATCGAGCCACTTGGACCACTTATTGGGTTCATTGCCGACCCACTCGTATAATATTTTGGGATTCTTTGCTCGAAACCTCAGGCAGCGCAAGAATCCATTGGCTAACACCCACGGAAAATAGTCGAAATCGCCTATTTTTCCTTCCTTTGGCCATAAAATCCTACTAGGGCCCCACTAATGCCACCAGACCACCTGGGCTGCTTTTTGGGCCACGGAAAATAGTCGAAATCGCCTATTTTGCCTTCCTTGGGCCATAAAATCCTACCAGGCCCCCGCCTATACCGTCGGGCCACCTGGGCCGCTTGCTGGGCTCGTTGTCGATCCTTTCGTATGATTTTTTAGGATTCTTTGTCCGGAACCCTAGGCAGCACCAAAATCTGTGGGCTAACACCCACGAAAAATAGTCGAAATCGCCTGTTTCGCCTTCCTTGGGCCATAAAATCCTACCAGGCCCCCGCAAACATCGCCGAGCCACCTGGGCCTCTTTTTGGGCTCGTTGCCGATCCACCCCTATGATTTTTCGGGATTCTTTTCCCAAAACCCTAGGCAGCTCCAGAATCCGTGGGCTAACACCCACGAAAAATGGCCGAAATCGCCTGTTTCGCCTTCCTTGGGCCATAAAATCCTCCCACGCCCCCGCCAGAATCCGTGGGCTAACACCCACGAAAAATGGCCGAAATCGCCTGTTTCGCCTTCCTTGGGCCATAAAATCCTCCCACGCCCCCTCCAACGCAACTAGGCCACTTGGGATGCTTGCCGGGCTCGTTACTGACCCACTTGTATGATTTATCGAGATTCTTTGCTCGAAACCCCAGGCAGCGCCAGAATCCATGGGCTAACATCCATGAAAAATGGCAAAAATCGCCTGTTTCGCCGTCCTTGGGCCATAAAATCCTACCAGGCCCCCGCCAACACCGCCGGGCAACCTGGGCTGCTTGTCGAGCTCGTTCCCTACCTACCCATATGATTTCTCTTGATTCTTTGCCCGAAACCCCAGGCAACGCCAGAATCCGTGGGTGTTAATGGCCGAAATCGCCTATTTCGCCTTCCTTGGGCCATAAAATCCTACCAGGCTCCCGCCAATGCCGTCGGGCCACCTGAGCCGCTTGCCGAGCTTGTTGCCGACCCACCTGTATGTTTTTTCAAGATTCTTTGCCCGGAACCCCAAGCAGCGCTAGAATTCATGGGCTAACAGCCACGGAAAATGGCTGAAATCGCCTGTTTTGCCTTCCTTTGGCCATAAATTCCTACCATGCCCCCGCCAATGCC
>DF370946.1:1589-11905 GCA_000787875.1 Solanum virginianum
TTATACAAAGATTCCAACTTAAACTTTCAAATTCTTCAAAAGTACATTTAAGTGTCAAACCTCCTGAAAATGACACTAGTGATCTCAAATTTTTTGCCATGGTACCAAAATATAAATATACGGATTCTAACAGTAGATCTCCTGTTGGGTGGTTTAAAGTGGGAGAGATGGCTTTTTTAGGCTCGAACTTGGTCATGAAGGCATTGGAGAAGGTGAGAATGATAAGGGAGAAATTGAAGGCGGCCCAAAGTAGACGAAAGTCCTGCTCTAATGTGAGGAGAAGAGATCTTGAGCGTAAGGTTGGTGATTGGAATTACTTGAAAGTCTTACCCATGAATGGTGTGGTTTGGTTTGGCAAGAAAGGGAAATTGAGCCCGAGATTTATAGGGCCTTATAGAATTTTAAGGAGAGTTGGTAAGGTTGCATATGAATTGGAGTTGCCTATGGAAATGAGTATGGTTCATCCGGTCTTTCATGTGTCTATGTTGAGAAGATGTGTTGGTAAACCAAGTGCTATAGTGACCTTAGAGGTTGTGGGTGTTGTAGAAGATAATTTGACTTATCGTATAATTGTTGAGAAGATGTGTTGGTAAACCAAGTGCTATAGTGACCTTAGAGGTTGTGGGTGTTGTAGAAGATAATTTGACTTATGAGGACGTGGTTGAGATATTAGATAGACAAGTGAAAAGGTTGAGGGACAAAGATGTAGCATCTGTCAAGGTCCTTTGGAGGAATCAACAAGTTGAAAGTGCCACATGGGAAGCCGAGGTGGGCTTGAAAAAGCGATATCCATACGTCTTCCACTCTACTTACGCCGGAGGTAATAATTAAGTCTCATCTCTGATTTCAAGACTTAAGATTCAACCGTCATGATATATTTTTATGTATTCATGTTCATGGTAACAAGTTTATAGTAAATTTTACTATTCGTGTTGAGACTTTTTAAAAATGATGTTTAATTGCATTAGTTGCATCCATCCCGGGTTGAAATTTTCCTCATTACTTTTCTTACGCATGATTCTTTGACATTCGGGGACGAATGTTCCCAAGGAGGAGATATTGAAATGCCCCGCACATAGCTTCAGAATGTTCCAAAATCATAATTTCCATATATCTTAAAATTCGTACATGAATTCGACATCATATTCTTGATCAGGGGGCAAAACTAAGTGGGAAATGGGTATAACCCAAATTTTAGAGGACCCGTAGCGAAAAATAATTTTTGCTAATTTTGGAGAAATGGTGTCTATCCGTGCCCAGGCCGCGACGCGCCTGGGGCACGGAGCAGTACAAATGTTGCCTCGCGTTGGGTCTACGTGGCGCCAAGGACATTGGGGCCATGAACTATTGTGAAGTTTTGATGTGAATTTCATGATACCCAAGATGGGGTTTCACTATGATATTGGTGGCTGATTTGTATGATTTAGACAAGCAATGATCTTACTATTTCATGATCCATACACTTGAATTTGCATGATTTAGAACATGTGTCCATATGTGCCCACCAAGTATTTGATAAAATGTCATGTCAAGAATTCTTAGTTGGGTAAATAGACTGCTAACGATGATCTATATTTCTTTCTAGAAATATATTTGAATGTTATCAACATCTCAAAAACATTTATAACAATCAGCTTATCCAAAAACATTTTAGTATAGAAAAGAATTGTAATAAAGATTTGTCATTCTCAATTTTAAACTCAATGAACCTTGTAATGTTATCTTCAATTTGAACTTTGATATTTTCTACATATATTCATTTAAATATTTTCACTATGTGTTCTTATTTTCTCATGCAACAATTCAATCGATTGAACATAGTTAGCTGAGGTAGATATGCTAATAATCATTCTAGCACACTAAAAATACTTGAATCCATTGATTTCAGCAATTATTTCACCGACACAGTACAAAGCAACCATCACATTATGTTCAAACTTTAAAGTTCGTCTTCTTTGTCCTACATATAAAATAAGATATATTTTTATAGTTAATATATATAAAAACATAATGTTAGACATATAGTAAAAACTTAATATTATACGATATATTAACTTGACTTATTTAATTCATACCTAATGAAGTTTTTAGAATATTTTCTCAACAATTGGCTACAGTACAAGTAAAATTTTGTTGAATATTGCTGCAATATGCAGAACATTCCTTCCAACAAGATTTCCTTTATAATCATATGTGGTCGGGTTGAAAAATAGAGGAATATGACTTTAATAGAGTGTCGTTACTTATAGTCACGTTTTTAAGTTAAAATGTTACTGTTAGTAACCCTTTATAGCTGAATTTATAGTATTAGATTCTAAATTTACATAATTCAATTCTATATTTGCAGAATCCGATGGCTCGTGATTGGATTCATAAGACTTGTTTCTGGCGATACCATATTATGCTAATAATATGTAACATATTACCCTTAAAACGTTACTCCCATTAATGTTTATTAACTTTACCTGCCAGCACATCACTAAATTTTTCACCAAAAAATGGCATCATTTATTACAAATAATAGTTGCCTTAAATTATTACTGTCAGTAACATTTATACATTTTACACTGTTACCTTCGTTAGTTTTTGTCCGTTTTATTTTTTAAATAAAATATAACTTAAAATGCTACTGAGAAATATGTTTATACTAATTTTATAAGCTATCAAAAAAATATATTATTTTAGTACATTAGTTTAAATAATGACTTATTTTGATCAAAAGTTAGCATTTGTTTGGAGTGAAAGAGAGGGCACAGAATGGGGGAATTTACTACTCTTTATGTTTGATATTAAGACGTTAATGATGGAAAATGTGTTCTTAATGTATATGGTTTT
This sequence comes from Solanum virginianum, assembly GCA_000787875.1. Classification (NCBI taxonomy): domain Eukaryota; kingdom Viridiplantae; phylum Streptophyta; class Magnoliopsida; order Solanales; family Solanaceae; genus Solanum; species Solanum virginianum. The sequence goes on from DF370946.1 coordinate 4,425, forward strand.
TTGGAGGCTTATGACTCATGATATGATATTAAGAAAATAGACCATGAGATCTTAACTTTTTGGATATTTACTTTTTGATCATATCTAGGTCGTTCTGCGGATGGGTTTTGAGATAAGGGTTCCCAGGAAATAGCATCTCTACTTAGGTAGTGGTAAGGTCTGCGTACATCCTACCCTCCCCAGACCCCACTTGTGGGATTTTACTGGGTATGTTGTTGTTGTAGACCATGAGATCTTAATTTAGTTAAGACATATTATCATCTCCTGACGTGAGAATTGATCAATAATCATATAAATAGGCAATAGCCTTGTTGATGAGCTGAGGGTCATAATCATATAAATGAAATTCCAATTTTCTACGTGGAATGTTTAAGAGGGCGAGATTAAAGAATATTTTGATACATTTGACATATTTTTAATTTAAAGGGCAAGAATAAAAATATTTTGGTACATTTGACATATCTTTAATTTTAAACCATAATATTTAAACATCTTTTATACTACATGTCAAATCAAAACATGATAAACAAATTGAAACATAGGGAGTAGTAAATTCTTCTCTCATAATTTCTTCATGTTTACAGAGTAGGTAAAAATCTCATGAAAAGGTTGAATATTGGTGAATCATGAGACTATACTAGAATAAGAAATTGTTCTGCATTTGTATTAATTAATGCAAGGCCAATCCCAAATGAAGATCTAAAGGTTTACAGCTTTTTTAGAAGCTGAACTTGAAATACTTAATGGCTTCATTATTTCTGTCTTGTTATTCCCTCTAGATCTCTTTCCATGTGTAAGAGTAAATGAATCTTGATTATAAGAGCTGAAGCTAATTTGGGGTTCTTCATCCATTGTAAACTGATAAGAATAATTAGTAATATTGTTGTTATTAGTTTGAAAAGCTTGAAGATAATAGAATAGGTTGGCCTTTGTTTCTTGAATTTGAAGTCTTTTCTTTCTCAACCTTTCTTTCCTGTGTGCATTTTGATGGCCTCCCAATGCTTGTGAATTCGAAAACTCTTTCAAACAATAATTGCACTCAAATTTCTTCTCCTTTTCATTAATGTTTGAAGTTGTTGAACATGACGAATTTACACTCTCATGTTCTTCTCTTAATTCCCTTTCTCTACAAGGGCCAATTAGTTCAAAACCAAATAGTTTAAGTTTCTTATTTCCTCCAATATTGCATGATGGAAGAAGAGAAGTAGAGGCAATATCTTTTCTCATATTCTTGATGATGAATGAATTAAGAGAGGATGAAAAGAAAGAAAAGCACAATGTTTAAGGAGTATATTTTGTTCTGCCTCTCTTCCTTATATAGATATATGGTACTTTCAAAAGGGCATAACGCACCATAGTCAATATATTTATGAAAATAAAAAAGAGGGCAACAAATATGGTCAGATTAGTGAAGCTATATTTCTCATGCAATATAAATAAAACTTATTCATATTTATTCATGTGGGGTAGATATATACTCTTCCAAACTTTTCCTGCAAAAGAGGATTATTAATCTGTGATTAAACAAGTAGTACTCGCTCTATTCTAATTTATGCGTGCCTCAGTGGACGCATAATTTAAGTATGGAATGAAATTTTTTAATTTAAAATGAGTTACATATTTTTGTGACTATAAATCATCTCATTAAAATGAGATATTTAATATTAAGTTGTTACTCTCTCCATTTCATTTAAATTGGCCCCATACTAAAAGTAGATTCTTTTCTTTTGTTGTTAATTTTAGCAAATGAATAAAGTATTACTCAGTTCTATTCATATTAAGTGAATTGTTGAGATTTTTTTCATAATTCAAAGTAAGTGAATTTTTTAAAGTTCAAAAGAATTATTGAGATTTTTTTTCTATATTTACCTTTCATTTAATTAGGTTCTTAACTAATTTATTTTATGGAAGAGTGGTTTGGAAATAATAGAAAAGGTACTCCTTCTGTCCCATCCCAGACACTCTTTCCTTTTTGGTCCGTCCCAAAAAGAATTTCACTTACTCTAATTGAAAATAATTTACCTTTAAAATTTCCCCTTTACCCTTAATAAAATGATTCTCAGCCACACAAAAATCTTAGAATGATTTTAGACCACAAGTTTAAAAATTTTTCATTTTTTTTGAACGTCATATCAAATCAAAGGGTGTCACATAAAATGGGACGGAGGGAATAATAGTGGAAAGTTCCCTTTGATTATATTCTTAAATTTTTTTCCTTAAGAAGCGTGTCATACTCCAACAATTCACTTCATATGAATTAGAGAAAGTGCTATTGTTTTTTCCATATAAAATAACTACATAAGTAGTCAAATAATTCATAGTTCTAAAACACAATAGATTAAATTACAGCATCAAACTAATAATATTTATTTAATTTTGTTTATATGAATATTATATTTATTTAATTGAAAATACTTATATATAATTTTAAACTAACATGGTGCATCAAACTAGCAATATTTATCTTAATTTTATTTATATGAATATTATATTTATATAATAAAAAATACTAATACATAATTTTAAGTTGACACGACGCATACCTGCTAAACTAATAAATTAGAATGGAGGAAGTATTGATTTTCTCAACTTACAATTAAATTATATAATACACGTAGAAAAATACGCAATATATGGTAGATCTTGATCATTTAAAAACAAATATTCCATGCTTGAGGAAAGGAGAATGTTTTAATATAAAAATGGAAACAACAGAAGTCAAAGAAAGATAAAGAGGATGTAATCACCTGGAAGGACTCCTTCATAGCCTCTACGACAAATCTATCTATGTTTTTGAAAATATTATTATTAATCAACTTTTATTGACCAATTCAATAGTGCATTCATGTATCATTACTGAAACGAACCATATAAAAGGCAAGAATAATGTAACTGATTCCATTATAATAAACTGTGTTCATACACTGGTCACTTAATGAAGGTTCTTTGCAATTATCCCCTATCCATGTTTTAAATTTTTGAAATAAAAAAGAAAGAGAGGAAAGAATAAGTTTATGTTGACCATACTAGGGGAATGTAATTAAAAGATTATTGTAAATTAATGTGTGCAGTTTCTAAAAAAATAGGAATATTGACAAGTTGTGGATGAGGGAAGCATATATAATATACATGTTCATATATGTAGGGTCTTCTATGAGATCTTAGCATATCTTCTTAGGGGGGAAAAATCATCGAGTTTAATGCCTAAAAGAAATTGATTATTGTTTAGTCATTATTAAGAAAAATTCAAATCAATTCAGTAAATTTAATCTATTTTTAATGGACACTTATTGTCTCTGTAGTTCATGAACATGTGAGTCAGTATGTTTTTGTTCTCTCACTATATTTTCCTTTATTGGAGAAAATCCAACAATAAAGTTTTGCACTCTCATCAATCTAGCTAGCACCGGTATACAACAAATAAACTAGGGATAATAATATAATTGTTCTTATGTTAATATATTTTGTGATAATAACAAATATAAGTTTTGATGATTAGCATTCTATATAAATATCACTAAATACTTTAACAACAACAACACAACTAGCTAGTGGATTCTCACAAGTGGAGTTTGGGGAGGGTAAAATGTACGCAGACCTTATCACTACCTCAGAGATAGAGAGGTTGTTTCCGGAAAACCCTCATCTAAAAGAGTCGAGTCCCATAAGCAGAAGGTATTAGATATGGAGAAAAAGGAAAAGAAAGAAGAAAGGAAAAGCAAATGATAATATGTAAATACAATAAAGGTAAACAAATATAAGGCACGTAATGACGACATAGGATGTAGAGACATAACTAGTCCTACTAATCTACTATATCACAAAGTCATATATCAACTTACTCCTATCAGCCTTCTACCCTAATACACGACCTTCATTCTTTTCTATGTAAGGTCATGTCCTCGGTGAGATGAAGTTTCGTCATATCTTATCTAATACGTCCCTCCAATGCTTCTTTGGTCTACCTCTTCCCCTCCGAGTAACCCCTAAATCCAACTTGTCGAACCTCCTAATAGGAGCATTGGTACTTCTTCTCTGCATATGTCCAAACCAACGTAGTCTCGCTTCCCTCATCTTGTCAGCACAGGGGCCACCTCTAACTTCTCTCGGATGGTCTCATTCCTAATCTTATCACTAAATACTTTAACAACTCTAAATATAATGATATTAACTATATTGTTGCAAAATATTCTTATAACAATATATAAATATTATCGCCAAAGAAAAAATCTATTTGCCAATAAATATCTCCTTTATCACAGTGACTTCTTTAATTTAGTTTTCTCTTTATTGCAATTGCTTTCTTGATTTAGGAGAAGAAACAATATACATTTTTGGAGAAGATTTCAATTTTGGCATGGTATTAGCAAACTAATTTTCTCTATATATCTTGGAACAGTTATTGGCTTTTTTTCATGAGGAGGGTAGGTGAGTGGTTAGTTGTTAATTTCATTGATTATGTCTTCTCATTTTAGTAAATTCATCTATTCTATTATTTTTTATAAAACTAGTTCATCATCTACTGGTGATCACTGAATAAAACATTATTTATAGACCTTGACCTATACATGGATCTATAGGTTTCTAAATTTCTATCTATTGATAACGAACCAAATAGGCGTTGAGTATACAGACTGTATATTCAAAGTTGGACCATGACCAAAACACAAAAGAGGAATAGTTAATTGTTTACTTTTACTAGTCACATTTAGACTTGACACACCCGTAAAAAAAAATTGACATGACTATTTTATTACATTGCCCCTAATAATTGATGTTTAATATTAGATTTTGAAAATAATTTAGAGAATAAGTGATTAATTTTGTGAGTAAAATATAGAGATATATACTCTGATTTCTTTCTTGATATATTAAAAGTCACATGTAAAAGTAAAATCTATAATTGAAATTGTCAATAAGTAAAAGTAAATAGAAGAAACAGATCTCTCTATCACTAAAATACTATTCTGGCATAATATTCCGCTCTATTTTTCTGATGGTATTTAACTAAGAATTTATACATATAATCTACAATAAGGCATATATATTTATTCGGCTATAATTTATCTCACTAAGAATAAAATTGTTGGGCCTCATTGTTTTTGACTGACTATAAAAAAAAAAAAACTACAAAATTTGTTTGTAAGTGAGGGGTTAGTTCTTTATTAATGAGAGAAAATTAATAAAGTAGCTGTGAACGAGATCCACAAGAATCCATGAAGGTGCAATAATCAATTCCGTAGGGACATTATTAATTAGTTTAGAAACTCCACTAGGATGTTTTTATTTTTTGTCATTTTAAGTATACAGATTCGAAATTGTATAAAATTTCCAAGAAGCAACTTTTAGTACCAGATCTTTTTTGGGAACTGAAATGGTCCTCCTTTTGATCCTATCAATCAATAAAAATTGTTTTCTTTAATATGGGCAATCACCTATAAAGAGAACAAGTTTATGTTGTTTTCCTCATTCTTTAGACGGAATGACTGTTTTTTCTTGGAAAATCTCAAAGTTTGCGGCTAACAGATTGTCAACAATAATCATACAAGATTTGCTGATGCATTAAGGAATCAATTGGTACTTATTAAGTGTACTTGTGTATGGTATGGCTAATGAAATCCAGAAATTAAATCAAAAAGTGATGACACCTACATATTTCAATTCGTAAGTCTATCCAATCATAATCACAAAACAAAAATCAAACACACGGAAGTAATATTTAAAATAAGAATATGTTTGAAAAATAAAATAACAAGAACAATGGGTTGTATTCCTTTTCGATTCGCAACGGTTATTATTGTTGCCACCAAGTAAACTTTGCCCTAGATCTTCTGCTATTTTCAGTAGAAAATTCAAATTGATGTCCACAAACAAAATGTCTCTTGTTAGATTGATGAATCTAGGATCAAAATTCTTTTCTGATTTTTCAGTTTTCTTTACTTAATGTTACACACTTTTTTTTTACATAACCTTTGAGAAGAAATATGTTAGAACTCGTATTATGATGTATTGGAACTATTACGATATTTGGGGACTAATGCTGCATTTTTGGGAACTTTGGGGACTCAAGTGGAAATTTTAAAACGTGGGTTGTTAGGATTCGGATGTCAAAAAAAATTGTATCTTTGCATGTCCTTAATTGACGCACGTAGGAAAAGTTTGGGGACCAAAGTACATTTTTTCGGAACTTGGAGTCTTAAAGGATATCAATGGTGCCCTATCCCAAATTGTGTTGTTCTCTTATTGGAACAAGTGTGGGGTGGGGTCAATTGGTCAAGATAAGTATATGTAAAGCCTTAGGTTCTTCATTTTATTTCCAACACTTAGAAAAAAAAAAATCATACAACTTCAAGAACACTCTCACAGTTTCGGGTTGCTACAGTGCTCCCAAAACAATTCGTGTTTTTCAATTCTACAATTGTTTTGACGCTACAACCCTAGTATATTGGGTCCCCTAAGTAGCGTGGAGGCGTTGGTTGGTCAAGAAACATTGGGGTCCATGTAAGTAAGTAAATGTTATCTTTTAAGGTTGGAAGTATACGTTTGACGTTTGAGTGATGTAATATGGTTCTTGGAGTGTTAACGAAGTGTTTGAATATGATATATGTATATATATAGTAAGCTGCCCCATTTTTGTAAATGTAGCTAAATGAGGATCGTTAGTGAATTTGTTGCAATAATGGCATTAGGAAGACTTGTTGTTGTTGTTGTTAATGTTGTTGTTGTTGTGTTGATTAATTGGAGTCGAGATGGATTCTCGGGGTGGTCTAGTTTAAGGGGAAGTGTTGTCAAAATTTTTATAAAATTAGGGGCAAGATTTGGGATTTGAGGCCCGAAAAGGCTCTTAGCTAACCATTGGCGATATTGTGAATTGTTGTAGACGTTGGACATCCGGAAGTTTAAGTTGGATTGACTTTGCGTTTGGATTAATTGAAGGAGTACTTGAGGTATGTAAAGCATTTCGTTCTTCGGCATGACTTAGTTAAACACGGAAAATGTTATAAGTCTTGAAAGATCCCATCTCCTTGCAACTTAAGCCTAAATATGTCCTTTAATTCGAGCTTGTGTATGATTCATATTCGTTCCTCAGCATTCTTAGGAAAATTTGTCTATTTCTTGGTCAGTAGCTGGTCTGTTCATATTGTGTTGTTCACAATCAAGATAATTTTTAGTTTAGTAAGCATAAACTTGGGTTAAGCATTAAAGTTTACTTTTAGATTTCATGTCTAGAAGTTTATCTCCTGATCTTAAATTCTTGCGAGTTGAGGTTTGTTAGGAGTTAACTTCATAGTTTGTATTAATTATGAAGGTTGTCTTGATGGGAATCCGTTCAGTTAAGTTTAGGTTTCAAACTANAGGGTTGCAGTTGTTCTTATGTCAGATTAGCATCAGTTAAGTTCGGATCTTGTTTACCCGTTTAGCTTAATTTCTTGAGATTTCTTTTATGTTGAAAAAAAATGAAAGATTGGCAAGTTAGTTGA
>DF370945.1:1344-11908 GCA_000787875.1 Solanum virginianum
GAGGCAATATGTAATTGCTGCCTGATTTATTTTCTTAGTTTTTTTGCACCCTACGTATTAAAGACTTGAAAAAAAAGATTCTCGTAATTGACTACTTCCCCATTACTCTCTTCAAGAAGCTGGAAGTCAATAGGTTATATATCATTTGTTCACATGGTTAGCTGTTTAGAGAAGTCAGCTTTTATATTGGATGTGGTTTCAATATTGGCTAGACTTCTCAAATGGGGTATTGATATTGGTTAAATATTTCACATCTCTGATGGTTGTATTTCAAATATAATATGTTTATAATGTGTCTGCTCTCTCTCTTGTTGTTTCTCTGTCGTACCCCCTTGTTAAATTGCACTCTTTTGGTAAGTAAATGAGTCTTGGTATTCATGAATCCCTCCAACATGGTGCGTAACAGGGTACATCAGGATTGTACTGATAAAAATAAGAACTAGGACACAACAGATTATTAGAAAGCCCAGCCCTAGCTGCTCTAATCAGCGAGCTGACATTGTTATATTCAACTCTCCTGCTTACCCTGTATCTCCTGTGGATATTGTAGTTTTCTTAGTCTTTACTAAATGTTAATTTCTTTTTGGACTACCACTCATAGTTTGATACTTGCCGGAAAAAAAAACTATCAGTAATAGAAGTCAAAAGTGCAGAAAAGTTATGTTAGAAGGAGGAACTTTTAGGCGTAGAGCTTAATTAAAGTACACACTTGGAGTTAGGCTGTTTTGACGGTGGGTTCGGGGACAGCAGTACGTAATGCTCGGCTCACTACTAGGCTACGCTGGGTGGGTATAGGGATGGTGATACATAACAACCAACTCACACTGGTTGCTTTAGTATTATGATAGGTGTATAAGGGGACGACGATATGTAATGCTCGACTTACCTCTGCTGAGCGTAGGAGACAGGGATGACGATACGTAATACCTGGCTCACTTACGCTATTTTTGTATCATAATATGTGAGGCAGGGATGGCGATATGTAACGCCTGGCTCACTTACCCTATGGTTAACATATTAGGAAAGTAAATGTCTGTAACTTGAATTTGAATTTTGAAAGTAGACATTTTGATATTTTGTGGGCATATACTGCTCTTCATACTTTTGTTTTGGTTATCCCTCAGTTTCATATATTGGGAAGGAAGTATGTAATAGTTTGGATATGCATGTACCGTTATACTTTGGCCTTGTTTGATATACACCTTATGATCTAGTAAGTAAGTACTTTGATATTATTCGGGTATGCATTTAATTATTGTACTTTTATTTTAATGCCCGTCCTGATACATATACTCTGCTTTACATATTTTGTACATCCTTCATACTGACCCCCTTCCTTCGGGGGGCTGCGTTTCATGCCGGCAGGGATAGATGTACGGGGTAGCGAGCCAGTTGAGGATCTCTAACTACCATTTGAAGTGCTCCTTTGCTTCGGAGCAAACACTTAGTATATATACTTATTTATTTAGTTTGTATTCATGTACATTTAAGGGTATGATGGGGGCCTTATCCCGTCTTCTGATTTTGTTAGTTTGTATAGAGGTTTGTGGACGCCTGTGTGTATGGGATTTAGTAGTTTGTATGAGTCTGTATGTAGGTTATGTATGTTGGGCAGTTTAACCGCAGCGGTGACCTTGTCGGCCCATGTATATATATAAATATATACTTGTGTTGTATGCTAAGACATTTCTGTATGCAAGTGGATAGTCCATAAAATAGGGGAAACTCTGCCAAAATTTTTGAAACAAAATAGACACAGGTTAAAGTCTGGATCCAAGTTGGTGTTCGGTTTGGTATTGCATCTGAGTGTCCAATTCGGGCACCAGTCACGGCCCACGGGGTTGGGTCATGACAGAAGTGGTATCAGAGCAGTTAGTTATTTTGATTTCAAATATGCCATCGAGAAAGGCACCAGTCGCCCGGAGGAGCAGGCCTGTAGTAGTAGATGAGGCCCAATGAGGTCGGGGAGCTACTAGGACTCATGATCAGCTGGAGCCAGAAGTGATACCCCCGATAGCGGGTTTAGTTACCCCACCAGCTCCAGGGTTTCGAGCGCCAGAACCTCTAACCCCTCAACCAGGCGCAAATATCGGGGAGCTGCGGGAGGCGGTGCATCTATTGACTCAGATTGTGCCACATCAGGCCCACAGGCAAGAGGCTGGTAGTAGTCAGGCAGCCCGTCGAGATAGTTCCTAGGCCCGTGATTTTTTGGCATGTGGGCCACCAGAATTTTTTGGGTCCAAACCTTCAAAGGACCCTCAGGAGTTCGTAAGACAGATGCAGTGGACATTACGGGTGATCGGAGCATCCGAGGTAGAATTTGTAGAGTTGGCATCCTATCGACTGCATGATGTTGCGGTAAGTTGGTACGAGTCATGGCTATTATCCAGAGGCGAAGGTGCCCCGCCAGCTGTCTGGGATGAATTTACCGGGGCATTCCTGGCTCACTTTTTACCCCCAGAGGTTAGGCGTGCCAAGGAGGACAAATTTTTTATGTTGAAATAGCAGGGTCGATTGGTGCAAGAATATAGTTTGGAATTTGATTCATTGGCCCGATACGCAGCCGCACATGTTCCCAGTATGACGGACCGCATACATCGATATATCGTGGGGCTGGACTCATACTATATTGATAGTTGTTTGGTGATAGATGCCCAACCTGGTATGGATATTGCCCGTATTCAGGCCCATGCCCAGGGCATGAAGGATCATCACGGAGGACACCAAACTGATAGGGCAGATGATAGAGGTCCGTCCAAGAGGGCTAGGTCATCCGGATCGGTAGCAGATTTTTGAGGTAGATAGCACCAGCAGCAGTAGAGTGCGCATCCTCCTCGACCAGCACGGGGCACACCTTCATAGCCACCCAGTAGGAGGCCCAGTGGTACTAGTCAGTCAGGGTCAGGCCTGAGTCCTAGTAGTCAAGTGAGGCCACCCAGACCTTAGTATTCTTATTGTGGTAGACAGCACCCCGAGGAGTGTTTTTTTGCCACGGGTGCTTGCTTTGCGTGTGGCCATCAAGGCATTCTTATTGTGGTAGATGACACCCCAGGGAGTGTTTTTGTGCCACAGGTGCTTGCTTCGCGTGTGGCCACCAGGGCCACCGGTGGAGAGATTGTCCAGACAGAGGCGGTGCAGATGGGTCAGTTTAGTCTACTAGCTTAGTCGACAGTTCTTCTTCAGCCTCAGTAGTTATGCGCCCTGTCGGGTGAGATACTCCAGCATTATCAGGTCATGGCAGGGGTCGCGATGGAGTCTCAGGTTCTAGCGGTCCTTTGAACTGCATCTTTACTCTCGTTAGCCAACAGGATCAAGAGGCATCTCCGGCTGTGATTCTTGGTATTCTGTTAGTTTGCTTTCGAAATGTGTTATTGTAATAATTGGAGAGAAAGAAAAAGGAAAAGACTCCCTCCTAAGTTGCTTGTGTAACTCTGAATGCTAGTGTAATATTCGAGGACAAATGTTCTTAAGGGGGGGGAGGATGTTAGAACCCGTATTGTGGTGTTGTGGAACGATTATGAAATTTAGGATCAATGTTGTAATTTTTAGAAATTTGGAACTTAAGTGTATTTTTGAAAAGTTTGAGAGCTCAAGTGGATATTTTTTAAAAAAAACTTGGGGGGTTAGGATTCATGGGTCCTTAATTGGTTCACGTAGGAAGAGTTTAGGGACCAAAGTGTATATCTCAAGACTTGATTTTCCTAAGAATAAAGATGGTCCCATTTTTTTATTTGTAAGTGTGTGTAGCTCCCCCATTGGGCCAAGTATTGTACACTTGGTCACTTGGGGGAAATTGTCTTATATATATATTAGAGGATCAAGACCATCTCTACCATACTTAGCCAATTTTAGAACAAGAAAAGCTTCCTCATCTATACACTCATACGGGTTGCTACAGTAAAAATCAAGAAAATTATGTTTTTTGATCTTTCAACTATTTTGATGCTACAAGCCTAGTATATTAGGTTCCCCAAGTAGCGTGGAAGCGTTGGTTTGTCAAGAAAACACTTCGTAATTTGAATTTGACGATTTGAAGTCCTTAAAGAGGTTTATAAGGTATGTTGATTTTAATATTGTTTTAGCTAAATTTAAAGCTTATATGGGTATTGGTGTATGCTAAATTAGGAGAAAACTTTAAAGGAGTGCTTGATTAAGGGAATTATGGACTTTGGGATGTTGGGTTCGAATTGGGATATATAGGTATATGAAGTTATTTGGTCTTAGAATCATGTGTTTGTGTTTAGTTGGTATAAAAATGATTCTTGTAGGGTGAAAGGAGTATTGAAAATTATTTGTATATATTCTTGAGGTGTTGGTCGAATTTGGATACTTATATGTAATGGAATGTTGTGTTTTAACGTTGGAAGTTGACTGTTGGTGTTGTTGAGTTGCTGTTGTTGTGTTGTTGACTAATTTGAACTGAGTTGAGTCTCGAGGCAGCCTATATTCTAGGGGAATTGCTAGCAAAATTTTTATAAAATTTGGGGCAACTTAGAATTTAAGGCCCGAAGAGGATTTTGACTAATTATGAGCGTTATTGTGATTTTTGTAGATATTAGATGTTCGGAAGAATAAGTTGGTTTGACTTGACGTTGGGGATAGTTTGACAAACAAAGAAAAGTATGTAAAGCATTTCGTTCTTTGGCATGACTTACATTCGTTCCTCGGCGTTCTTATGAGAATTGGTCTATTTCTTGGTCAGTAGCTAGTCTGTTCATATTTTGTACCCCCAATAAGATCATTTTTCGTTTAGTAAAAATTTGGGTTAAGCATTAAAGTTTACTTTTAGATTTCATGTCTAGTAGTTTATCTCCTGATCTTTAATTCTTTCAAGTTGAGATTTGTTAGGAAGTAACTTCATAGTTTGTATTAATCATGAAGGTTGTCTTGATGGGAATCTGTAGGTTTCAAACTACAGTGTTGTAATTTGATCTTATGTCAGATTTGTGTTTCTTATGTTTACCTTGTTCTTGATGCCCTTTTATGGATGAAATACCTTATGTTATCAAAAAATTGTTTTGTAGTACCTTAAGATCCTAGATCTCCTGGGGAGGTGCTAGTTGTAGAAGGTCACTAAGCCTTTTGCAGTAATAGAATACATACACAATTTAGTTTCTGAAGGATAATCTCTTGTAGAGGCATATTACCATAAGCCTCTAGATTTTTGTAAATGTTATTCTATTTGTGGAGGAACAAGCATTTGAATTACATCAGTTGTAAGGAGAAAGCCCCTATGTGCATGCTCAATTATGTGCAGAGAACCATATCGTAAGGGTGTTATCAGATGTACATGCAGTATATATATATATATATATATATATATATATATATATCGGGGCAGTGACAGAGGGTTAAGGTCTTAGCAATCTCAGTCGTAAATGCTTTTGGGTGGCAATATGTAATTGCTGGCTGATTTATTTTCTTAGTTTTTTTGCATCCTACGTATTAAAGACTTGAACCGTAAAATGCTTTTGGGTGGCAATATGTAATTGCTGGCTGATTTATTTTCTTAGTTTTTTTTTTGTATCCTACGTATTAAAGACTTGGAAAAAAAGGATTCCCGTAATTGACTACTTCCCCATTACTCTCTTCAAGAAGCTGTAAGTCAATAGGTTATATATCATCTGTTCACATGGTCAGCTGTTTAGAGAAGTCAGCTTTTATATTAGATGTGGTTTCAATATTAGCTAGACTTTGTCAAATGGGGTATTGATGTTGGTCAAATATTTCACATCTCTGTGTATCTCCTGTGGATATTGTAGTTTTCTTAGTCTTTACTGAATGTTAAGTTCTTTTTGGACTACCACTCATAGTTTGATACTTGCCGGAAAAAAAAATATATATCATAGAAGTCAAAAGTGCAGAAAAGTTATGTTAGAAGGAGGAACTTTTAGGCGTAGAGCTTAATTGAAGCACACACCCTAGTAATGAAATTAAGAAGCATTTTGTGTCTGTATTTATGTATATGTTGGGATTTTTGGTGATGATTTTGTGCATGTGACCTACTCCGGAGTTAGGCTATTTTGACGCTGGGTTCGGGGATGGCGGTACGTTATGCCCGGCTCACTGCTAGGCTACGCTAGGTGGGTATGGGGACGGCGATACGTAATGCCCAACTCATACTGGCTGCTTCAGTATTATGATAGGTATATATAGGGACGGCGATATGTAATGCTCGACTCACCTATGTTGAGCGTGGAGACAGGGACGACGATACGTAATGCCTGGCTCACTTATACTATTTCTGTATGATAATATATGAGGAAGGGACGGCGATACGTAACGCCTAGCTCACTTACCCTATGGTTGATATGTTAGGAAAGTAAATGTTTGTGACTTGAATTTGAATCTTGAAAGTAGACATTTTGATATTTTGTGGGCATATACTGCTCTTCGTACTTTTGTTACGGTTATCCCTCAGTTTCATATATTGGGAAGGAAGTATGTAGTAGTTTGGATATGCACGTACCGTTATACATTGGCCTTGTTTGCTATACACCTTATGATCTGGTAAGTAAGTACTTTGATATTATTCGGGTATGCATTTAATTATTGTACTTTGTTTTAATGGTCGTCCTGATACATATACTCTATACTTTATGCTTTACATATTCAGTATGTCCTTCGTACTGACCCCCTTCTTTCGGAGGGCTATATTTCATGCCTGCAGGGATAGACGTACGGGGTAGTGAGCCAGCTGAGGATCTCTGACTGTCGTTTGAAGTGCTCCTTTGCTTCGGAGCAAACACTTAGTATATATACTTATTTCTTTAGTTTGTATTCATGTACATTTAAGGGTATGACGGGGCCCTGTCTCGTCTTCTAATTTTGTTAGTTTGTATCGAGGTCTGTGGACACCTGTGTGTATAGAATTCGGTAGTTTGTATGAGTCTGTATGTAGGTTATGTATGTTGGGGGGTTTAACCGTAGCGGTGACCTTGTCGGCCCGCGTATATATATAAATATATACTTGTGTTGTATGCTGGGACGTTTCTGTATGCAGGTGGGTAGTCCATAAAACAGGGGAAACTCTACCGAAATTTTTTTGAAAAAAAAATATACACAGGTTAAAGTCTGGATCCAAGATATGCAGGTAGGTAGTCCGTAAAACAGGGGAAACGCTACTGAAACTTTTGAAAAAAAATAGACATAAGTTAAAGACTGGATCCAAGTTGGTGTTCGATTTGGTATTTGTGTCTGAGTGTCCAATTCGGGCACCAGTCACGGCCCACGGGGTTGGGTCGTGACAATATAATTTCAGAACCTAGTGCATAGATATATCCATGCGTCTTTATATTTAAAGTTAATGCATCAAGAATATTTTTATCAAATAATGATAATTATAAATTGGATTTAGTATTGAAGTATACGGGTCCATAGGCCACCGTAGATTCAATAGAACCCGTAATTATATTTATGTTTATAAATATTAATGTCGTGTTTATTTAATAAACGTGTAGTCTGCTCATTTGAATTAAGAGCTAACGACTGTTCAGTAGTTTTTATTAGTTGTTTGGTTGAGAATTTATCAAACCAACTATAATTATAAATAACTTTAATTTTTATGTTTGGAATTGTCCAATTATTTAATAATTCTAAATCTTGGAGTATATCTACCTCTTCTAGTTTAGTAGCCTTTATGTCCGATTCGGCCATGTATAATAAGACTCATATCTATGCCGGGTACTCAAAGATAGACATTAATATACTATAAAGGTTCCATGGCTCTGATACCCATGCTCATATATGAGCACTAGTCTATTTTTTGGAGTGAAATCAAATAATATAATCTGTTGAATGACCTTGAACGAGAAGAATTCAGTAATATTTTACATGACTATACTTATCTAGATATAGATTATAATGAAAAATATTAAACCTCTGCAGAATGAATACGTATATCAGTTATATTGATGATGACATCATCTATGCAATCCTACAAGCATTATCCCCACTATGCCAGGATGTGAAAGAAGATATTCTGTGGTTTTTAAAAATAAAAATGGATAATGATGTCCTTCTAAAACAAATATAATACAGTTTGTACATGTTGTTATCCTAACATGACTAACTAATGTTTACAAACATGACAGAACTATGATCACAGATACGTGGTCGAGGCAGCACAACCAGAGGAAGGGGAAGGGGAAGATCAACCCCGTCTAGTACGTCATCATCCTCTAATAACTTTCCTGTGCTAAGTCTGAAAAAAGAATTTAATAAATTCAAAAATTGATTCCATATCTGGAACAAAGGATGATATACCATCCATAAATCTGGAAGATATTCCAGCAGATAATCCATTATACGAACAATTAAAGGCATATATAGATGTCAAAAAGCATAAAGATACTTGTGCTTCCATCCTCACTAAAGAGCCTGATGATGATCGAATATATCAAGAAAGGCCTACTAAAGAAATTATATTTCTTTTAGAAAATGCTGATATTCAGTATAAAAATGATCCGTCGAAGATATTCGATAAATACCTAACAAGGAATTTATACTTTTCGGGAGAGTCATACAAGACTCGTACCTATTATGAAATCATATTGGTTAAAACAGGGAGTGCATAATTTCAGCACTTTTCTACAGAAGAAACAGTTTATAACTTTTCAAAAATTATAATTAAATAGATTATATCTCTTACCGAATGGGGACTCTCCTCTATGAATGAAAAACAGATTTCTGTGCAATTTGATAATACCAATATAAATCTTAATATGACTTACTGGGATTATATCCAAGCTTTCAACAAAGTATTTTATTATAATAACCCCAAATACAAACATACATGGTTTGTAAAAATTTGTTCAAAGATATTTGAAAAACCGATTCCTAATTGGTTCAACAGATGGTGGACTTTTCATGGCCCTACCGTAAAAATTTTACCAAACGAATATTTTGACCTTTATAATGAATGAAAAAGGCTATCGCCTAACCTTATTAATCTCTATTGCCAAAACTATGTTTGTAATCTTGAAAAAATAGATCAAATTCTCTTTTTCATCCAATTTTCTATACCCTGGATCCATAAATAGATGCCTGAATTCGGATATACAGAAGAAGATCAAGTTCTGTGTCTTTTTCGAACTTATTAAATAATTTTTGGCATAAATTAACCAGAAGAGATCCACAAACAAAAAAGTCATATGGGCAAGAACTTCTAGATAATATTCAAACTAAAATCCAAGAACTTATACAACAGCCACAAAAAATAATGATCGATGACAGCTTGGTAAAATATGTGGCAAGAAGGATTTCTGTGCAACCAGGAAATAAAATAGAGATGACCAACCAATACCTAGAACAAGTCAAAAGAAACTTATTAAAAAATCTAGATGACTATGACAAATCAGACACTTCAATGAGAAATGAAGCAGCCAATCTAGCCAGTGATGATATCACAAATATACAAGATGCTCAAAGAGAACAGGTACTGACTGACTCAGAAATGGCAGATTGGCTGAAACAAATCAAATGAAAAGAAAAGATATGAGAAGACCCGTCCACACAGAACGACGAATTCAACGATACCGGCAGAGGGGAAGATATTTTCCCCTTGGGCAAAAAATTCAATAGATAATATTTATCTCTTCCATAGAAATAATCTATGTGTATTATACATATTCTGTATGTTTTAGAAATTAAAGATTAGACTATTCATGAGATCCAATGTATAGGACCCATAGTTACTATTTATTGTTTGTTGGTATCCAACCTTATCAACAATCTGCTCTAACTTTATCTGAAATTTTTTTCAAATTTTTATATTATATATTTAAAATAAATAGCTAATTAACTAACTAATAATAATAGCAGTAGTAGTAATAAAAATAAATAAATAAATAATAAAATAAAAACAATAATAATAGAAAAATATGAAACGACCCCAAAAAGTGCCCAAAAATGTGTCTTGAAAGTGCCCGAAATGGTAATTTCTATATATCTAAAAATTCATTCATTATTTCCAAAACCTGACTTTATATGCTTGTTTAGGGGGTAAAATTGAGTGGGAAATGGGTCTAACTCGAATTTTAGAGCAACCGTATCAAAATCCAAAAAATGCGATTTAGAAGGGTCAACTTTAAAGGGGCATATCTTTTAGCACACAAAGAACTAGGTTGCGGATGACCTACTAAATTAAAGCTCTTTGAATTAGATTTCCAATGCACTTAGTTTCACCTCGTTCTGATTTTGAATGAAGAAATTATGCTTATTTTTATAGAACTCATATGTGCAGAAATACAAATTTTAGTGAGTAATCCGCGTTGCTTTCGCGATGCGGAGCAGTGTTATTTTGGTCCTATTTTTTTCACTTTGGTCCAAGACTTTCAAGTCTTGGACTTAAGGATTCCCATACTTGAAAATACCTATATTTAGCCTTATTTCACACTCATATCATCCGAAACATTCTCAAATACTCACTCAAACACTTAGACTCATATTTCACCCTAAATTCAAGTCCCAAAGCTCAAGACCAATCTTAAGGATTTCATTAAAGCTTCAAGTCTTCATTTCCATTCTTCTTCAAGGGTTCTCCAAAGGCAAGGTATGTGGGTTT
>DF370938.1:1731-11923 GCA_000787875.1 Solanum virginianum
AATTGAAAGTCCATGTCCTATTTCATGTGTATGGTTTAAACACTTAGAATATATGTGGGGTGTTACAGAATCATGAAAGTGAAACCCAGTTTTCTTGCAATTCTTTGATAGAATAACTCTTATTCATTTGTGATTGTTGTATTCCTCAATCATATGGATGCTTGGATGAGTTTGAGATCAAAATCGAGTACAATACCCGTATATCCTATTCTTGGAGTAGATATTGGGAAGTTAAGGGTGTCCTATACATGAAATTTTACTTAGCACCTATATCATGATGTGTTGACTCCATCTTTCTTTTGGTGATGGCATTATTGTGAATTGAAACATGATCTCAATATGCATATATGCTTTATTATGGATGATTTGCTTGAAATTCAGTTGCGTAGTTGAATTGATGTTGATAAATTAAAGTGTAGTATTGACTTTATAAGAGGAGTAAAGTCTAAGAAACTCTTGTTTCTAACTAAATGGCTTGAAAGTACCTGATGATGGAGTGGGTGACGTATTTCTTATGTCTAAAGTCAACATTTAAATAGTTTTATACACCTTCGGGGAATTCTGAGTACCCTTAGGTCAATATTCACCTCGTAAATGTGTTTGTTATGCTTAACGGGTGATTAGTATTTTCGGAATATGCTTAAAAGGGTCAAAAAATTTGAATTTGACTTTGGTGTTGCATCAATCAAATTCGACAGTCTACCATTGGACTGCCAAATCGATTTGCCGAATTGCCAAACTCCACTTTTGAACACATTTCATGACAAGTTGGCTAGGGGAGTTACAAAATAATTTCGTGGTCATTTTGATAGCAAAAGTGTATTTGATAATCTGTCAAATTCCTCTTTTGAGTATCGAATTTTCCCCAACTTACCTTGTGAGTTTGGGAACATTTGGCGATGGTCACTTAGATTACTAATTTGGTTCAGTGATCCACCGAACTTATTTAGCAATCTAAAATAAACTTCACCAAATGTAATTCCATTTTTATGTATTTCCTTAATTTCTTTCCATTTCCGATGTGCTCACCCTATTGTAATCATGTTGTTTTGTAGTAATTCCTAGGACAAAGCACGTGCTATCAATATCAAGCCCCAAGCACAAGGTTGTGGTTAAATGTTATGGTTCTAGGGAATAATCAGTCCCTCCATATAAATGTAAGGAGGTAGAAGGGTGGGGCAAACAAATTGAGACCTCAGAGACCACTGAAAAGCAATCCTCTTTTTGTAATGGATTGGCTCGAAAAAGGAAAAGGAGGGGTCAAGAACACTTGTCCATACTCTATCATCAAAGACCCAATCTCCTAAATACTATTGCATTAAAGTCCATTCTAAAATGGTAGAGCACCCAAGGCTAGGGAGAGTTCAACGAAAAATACAACCTCAATGCTTAAACAAATTAAAAGCAATGAGGTTTCAAATAATCTTGGAGGAGAAGAGGCTCTCATTAGATGGAGTGTTGGATCATTATCCAAATGTTTGGAAATAATTAGGTTCCACAAATTTCAAATCTTTACCAACATCTGAGAGTCCTATATCTCTCTTGGGTATAAGTATTCTATGAGGCATAATTCAATGCAATTCTCAGGGGTAAAAGCAAGATCAAGTCCATCCCAAAGTCACTATGGGAGTTTGAAGTTCAAAGAAAGTTAGTGTAGTATGGGGATACTAATATTAATGAGGTTCTTGTTTGGACAAATTGAACGTTACATGCATATGCTAATAAGATGTCACACTAGTTTGATGACTTGGAGGGGTTGTTGGCCCCGTTCCTTAGTCGTGGTGCACCTATTTAGCTGGTGGAAGGAGTGTAAATTGAAAAGAAGGATTTGATAGTACCAGCACAGTACTGGTTTGGTTTTTTCTGTAGCATTTTGATGTCATCACAAAATGAGTCTATTATAAGGCCTCTAAAGGCTGCCTTGGTAGGGTGTATCATGGATCGACTGTTATTGAATTTAGGAGCCATTATTTCCTCATAGATATTTGTACGAGGCAAGAAGACTTTTACCTGTCTTCCTTTTGCGATACTGATTATGACATTATGTTGTAGGGTGGGTTTTCCATTTTGTAAGGTGACTGACATTGAGATTACTCTGATGGCATCCACTGTCATTCGCCAGACTGAAGCTGAGTATACCTAGGATGTGGAGGAGAGGAAGACGAGAGCACTAGTTGATGCTACTCTGGTGATAGACATTAAGAAGCTGGAGACTGGTTCTAATGATGTTGCATCTGCATCAAAGCTCCTATCTATTTTTATTCCTCCTTTACCAATGCAGGCTTAGAGATCTTCCCAGACTCAATCATAGGTATTACCTAGTACTTCAACACCAAGTGCTCAGGCCAAACCTTCGCTAACTCAGGCCGCTATATAGTATACAGGTAGAATTTCCTAAATTATAGATATCTGGTCAACCAAGCTTAAGGTCTATTTACAGGTCAAGATTGATAAAGATGAGCATATTGCTTTTGTCACGACCCAACCCTATGGCCTAGACGTGACACGACGAATGGGGAACCCAAAGGAACCCCAATCAAGCCTCTTAACTTGTCATTTATTAAAGACAAAAAGTAAGAATAAGGAGCAAATGGGATAAGGGATAGCTTGCAAAACATCATCATCAAGAGACAAAGAGTCAAACCTCATATCGTAGATACATAACTTGTCCAACAAAAACCTTTAAATACATAGATAAGAGTGAGGGCCAAGACCAGGCAAACAGGCTCACCCGCATAGTCAAAATAGAACATAAAGTAGAGTGTATCAAATACAAACCAAGGGAAAACATAGACCAAGGTCCCCGAAATGGAGGACTCACCAACTAGCTTGAGTAGCAATGATCCAGCCATGTGGAAGAGGCGGATGATCAACTTGGGTTATAGTTCCTACATGGTGATATCATGTAGGCAAGAGTATGTGTTAGTATATTTGAATGTACTAAGTATGTAGGATGCAATGCAACAAGAAATAGGCGTCATAATAAAAATGCAGGCATCAATCAAATTCGACAGTCTACCATTGGACTGCCAAATCGATTTGCCGAATTGCCAAACGGCGTCATAATAAAAATGCAGAATAATAGTCAATAGGCATAATATGGTGATAATGCCACCCCATCACCTAGATGGAGAAGTACAAACCCTTCCCTCGGTTGATGAGTACAAATCCCCATCTCGGTTAGTGATGATCCCGCCCCATCACTAGGTGGAGAAGTACTAACCCTTCCCTCCATTAATTATTACAACCCTCCATCTTTGTTAGTGATAATGCAACCCAATCACTAGGTGGAGAAGTACTAACTTTTCCCTCGGTTAATGAGTACAAACCTCCATCTTGATTATCCAGGTTCTTAGACCGCCCAGATTGGGCATGGTCTAATACAACACTTCATATAGGATTTACCATATACATAGGCTCATTTCATCATCATAACATCATTCATATCATATCTTATGTTTTGGACCTTCAATTCCACAAGAAACCCTAGTTGGACATTTTATCAAACACTTGGGGGGTGTAATGAGGGTAAAATACTATGCAATTTAGAGATGAAATCATGCAAGAAAATATGTTGTAAAACCATCAATCAACACCTTGAAACACCCCCAAGACATTCACATCAAAACCTCTCATCAAATCCAACTTAGATCCAAGATTTAGATCTCAAAACTTTCATGAACTCAAATCACTGTGCAGTAAATATTTTAATATACAAGACCTACATGTAAAATCAACTTTAAATTATGCAAATTAAGTAAAAAGGAGATTAGGGCACCATGGATGGAAAAAACCAATGGATAAAACCTACACACCTTAGATTTGGAGAAGCTCTTGGTAAATATTGAAAATGGAGGCTTGAAGCATAAAGAAAATCCTTACTTCCGAATGAGTGTTTTGAGACTTGAATTTTGGAGTGAAAATATGGCTATGTGTTTTGGGGAGTATGGGGAAATGTTTAGGATGATATAAGGTTGAAATTTGGCTAAGTATAGATAATAACATGTTTGAGAACACTTGGACCCAAAACATAGAATATTTTAGATGTACTATAAAAACAGGCACCATTTTAACACAGAGGCTCGTCGTGGAAGCAACACGGATTCCTCTCTAGAAATTGCATTCTTGAAATTTCATAATTGCTAAATCTTTACTCTTAAATTGGGGTTAGACCCTTTTTCCCCTAATTTGGACTCCCAAAAAAAAATGTGATGTCAGATTTTTGAAATAACAAACTGATTTTGAGATATATGAAAATTAAAATTTTGGACATTCCGAGGCACATTTTTGGGCACTTTTTGAGGTCGTTATAATACCTCTCCCTTGGGAAAATTCATCCCCGAATATACAAGAGACATACAAGACAAGAGTGATCATCAACAAATCATACCCAACAAGAATGCAACATAACATGTAAAACAATATTTTCAAATTCTCAACATAAGTGTAAAATAATCATAAGTTTACCAACTAAAACATGAATGCATATGAAGGACATAGGGGCAGAAATATGAGACTTGAAATCACATAGAGGTCTTACAATTAGTATCTTAGGCTTGAGTGGAGTAGAAATGATAAAGATACCGCGTCGGCCTCCCATGTAGCACTTTTGACTTGTTGGTTCCTCCAAAGGACCTTAACGAATGCCACCTCTTTGTTCCTCAATCTCTTTACTTGCGTATCCAAGATCTGAACCAGAACCTCCTCATAAGTGAAGTTATCCTCAACAATACCCACGACCTCAAGAGCCATAATGGCATTAGGATCACCAACACATTTTCTCAACATAGAGACATGGAACACCGGGTGAACCAAATTTATTTCACTAGGGAACTTCAACTCATAAGCTACCTTGCCAATCCTCTATATCACCTCATAAGGACCAATGTATCTTGGACTCAACTTCCCCTTTTTACCAAAACGAACCAAACCTTTCATTGAACAAACCTTCAAATAGACCCAATCACCCACTCCGATTTCTAGGTCTTTCCTTCTTACATCGGCATAGGATTTTTGACGACGTTGGGCTGTTTTCAACCTTTCCCTAACAATCCTAACCTTCACAAGAGCTTCCATAACCAGATTTGGCCCCAATAAAGCCACCTATCCAACCTCAAGCCAACCCACTCGTGATCTACAATGTCTCTCATAAAGAGCCTCAACGATTCTAGAATGATAGCTATTGTTGTAGGAAAACTCAATCAACATAAGGTGATCATCCCAACTACCTTTAAGCTCCAAGACACAAGACTTAAGAATATCCTCAAGTGTTTGAATGGTTCTTTCGGCATTACCATCTGTTTTAGGGTGAAAGGCCATACAAAGGTGAACTTTGGTACCAAGATCCCTTTGAAAAGACCTCCAAAAGTGCGAAGTGAATTGTGCACCATGATCCGATATGATGGATAAAGGAACCCTATGTAACCTCACTAACTCATGGATATACAACCTTGCATACTCTTCATCCCCATATGAAGTCTTAACCAATAGAAAAGGAGCTGATTTCATCATCCAATAAACCACAACCCAAATGGAATCAAAACCTTTTCTAGTCTTGGACAACCCAACTACAAAATCCATATTAATCACCTCCCACTTCTAAGGGGAATCTCTATATCTTGGGTTAGGCCACCAGGCCTTTGGTATTCGGCTTTGACTTGTTGACAACTATGGCAACTGGAAATAAATTTAGCAATGTTCCTCTTAATGCCTACCTACCAATGCACATCCCTCAAGTCTCTTAACATTCTGGGGGAACCGCGGTGGATGGAGTAAGAAGAATTATGGGCCTCAGCAAGAATTTTCTCCCTCAAACCATCAACACAAGACACACACAACCTACCTTGGTATTTAAGTACCCCATCTCCCCCTTTAGAGAAAACTTCTATTTTTCCCTCTTTCATCAAGGACTTTAATTCAAGCAAGGAGGAGTCTAGATCTTGTTCTGCTATCACCTCATCAACTAAAGAAGATTTTGAACTATCAACAACAAAAACACCATTACCCACATCTTCCAACCTAACCCTCAATCTAGCTAATCTGTGCACCTCCCTAGCCATCTCCCTATCACCACCATCCACATGAGCTAGGCTACCTATAGACACCCAACTCAAAGCATTTGCCATAACATTTGCCTTACCTAGATGGTAATGCACACTCACGTCCTAGTCCTTGAAAAGTTCTAGCCACCTTCTTTGTCTCAAGTTGAGATCTTTTTGAGTGAAGACATATTGGAGGCTCTTATGATCAGTAAAGACATCAACATGCACCTTATACAAATAATGACACTAAATATTTAATGCAAACACCACGGTGGCCAATTTAAGATCATGAGGGCAGTTCTTTTCATGCAGTATTAGTTGCCTAGAAGCATAGGCTATGACCTTACCATTTTGCAGTAGCACACAACCCAAGCCAACTCTAGATGCATCATAATACACAACAAAACCCTCAAGCCAATACTGTAGTGACAATATAGGAGCGGACACAAGCCTATCCTTTAATGTTTGAAAGCTTCTCTCACATTCATCGGTCCACACAAAATTAACCTTTTTTGAGTCAATTTGGTCATAAGGGAAGCAATGGAGGAGAACCCATTCACAAACCTTCTATAGTAACCTGCAAGACCCAAGAAGCTCCTAATATCCGACGGGGTCAATGGTCTAGGCCAATTCCTAATCACATTGGTTTTCTGAGGATCCACCTTTATACAATCCCCCGATACCACATGACCTCGGGGTCAATGGTCTAGGCCAATTTTTAATCACATCAGTCTTCTTAGGATCAACCTCAATACCATCCCTCGACACCAAATAACCCAACAAGGCAACTTCCTTCAACCAAAATTCACACTTTTCATATTAGGCATACAATTTCTCCTCCCTCAATCTTTGCAACACGACCCTCAAATGACCAATATGCTCCTTTCTACTATATGAATAAATCGAAATATCATCAATGAAAACCATGATAAAAGAATCAAGATAGGGTTTGAAGACCCTATTCATTAGGTCCATTAAGATGGCCGATGTATTAGTCAACCCAAAAGACATCACCACAAATTCATAATGCCCATATCTAGTCTAGAAGACCGTCTTGGGAATATCACACTCCCTCACCCTTACTTGATGATACCCAGACCAAAGATCACCATAGGCACCTCCAATTCATAGGCAACCTTACCAATTCTTCTCACAATGCTATAAGGCCCCACAAATCTTAGGCTCAATTTCCCTTTCTTCCAAAATAGGACCACACCCTTCATGGGTGAGACCTTCAAGTAAACCCAATCATCAACATTATTCTTGATGGTGAGCCTTTTGAGTTGCCGGTAGTCAATACACATTCTAAGTGACCCATCCACCTTTTTCACAGATAACATCGGGGCACCCAAAGATGATTGGCTAGGCCTAATAAATTCCTTTTCCAATAAATCTTTCAATTATTCCTTTAACTCCTTCAACTCCGATTGGGCCATACGGTACAGGGAAATGGAGATAGGTTAAGTATCGGGAAGGAGATCTATGCCAAAATCTATCTCTCTTTCGTGATGCCTGGAGGGTCATTTGGGAAGACATCATGGAACGCGTTTACAATCGGAAAGAACTCAATGGAAGGGACTTTGGACTCCACATCTTTAACTCTCACAAGATGGTACAAACACCCCCTAGAAATCAACTTATGGGCTTTATTGCATGAAATGAATCTACCCTTAACTACAAGATCTTGACTTCCCCACTCAAGGACAGGTTCATTTGGGAATTGAAACTTGACCATACGGGTTCTACAATCAGTAGAAGTATAGTAGGCATGCAACCAATCCATCCCAAGTATGACATCAAAATCTACCATGTCAAATTTAATAAGATCACAAGGCACCAACTTGTGCAAAATGTAAATAGGATTACTCCAATAAACATTCCTAGCAACAATAGATGTATCAATATGAGTAGATACTTCATATGACCTATGCAATAATTCGGGGACAATATGGCACTTTTTAGCAATAAGAGGGTTAACAAAGGAAAGATTTACACCCAGATCAATTAATGCATACACATCAAAGTCAACTATTTTCAGCATACTAGTAACAACATTGGGGACCTCACCAACCCCTTGCCTTCCATATAGAGCATAAAACTGGTTGTGCCTTGGGACACTACCTTGAGGACCACCTCTACACAATAGAATCGCATTTGCACCCCAGACTTTGCCACGGTTTGTTGGGCAATCTATCTTCTTTTAACCAAGCTCCCCATAACCAAAACATGGTTAGAACCATTCAAACATGGGCCATTATGACTCTTCCCATATATAGGACACACATCAATTGGAGCCACACCACTAACACCTTGAGGCATAGAGAAGTCATTGGCAAACCTTCTATTAGTACCATGAGAAGGCCCTTGGCCTTAATGAAATCTAGCACACTTTTGGAACTTACCCTCAAAGTGGGCCCTCTTAGCCCCTCCTCTTTCTCCACCATTCCTCCTCCATTTGCTCGCCATAAGTCATCAACCGAGATAAGTCCATGTCACCAATAAGCAAGGCGGACTGGCATTCTTCAATCACCAAGTCGGAGACCTCCATCAAAAATTTATAAATCCTAAATTTAGGATCGGCAACCACGTGAGGAGTATACTTTGAAAGTTGATTAAATTTGAGGGCATACTCCATCACACTCATAGCACGATATTTCAAGTTCATAAACTCTACCAACTTTTCTTTCCTAAGCTCAAGAGGGAAAAACCAATTAAGGAAGGCCAATTGGAATTCTTCCCAAAGCAATACATAACCATTTCCCTTCTACCACTTCTTTTGGTCTACCCCTTTAAGTTGGTACGCCCCCAACTCCGCCTTTTCATTGAACCCAACACCCATGATATTTAAGATTTTGTAGACCTCATCAATGAACTCATGTGGATCTTCATCCACCTTTGACCAGTAGAAAACCAGAGGATTCATCCTCATAAAGTCTGTTACCCTAGCTCCTAGGGTAATAGCATAAGGGGCTTGGACCCCTTGATTGACTTTGTTGGCCAACACTTGGGCAAGCATAGTAAAAGCATCTAGAGCTCACCATTGGTAGGTTACTCCTCGGGAGTTTGGGCTCGTCTTCCTCTAGTGTTTGGCATGATCTAGCATAACAAAGAAAAATTATTAAGGGGGAAAAGCTGATCACAACTCTATAGCGTAACTCAGAATAAGAAGAAGGGAAACATTTCCAAAAATGTCTCATAGCCCCCTATCATAGTCATAGCGCGCTTCACAACCATGAATAGGACTCTAATCGATGTAGCGTTTTGGGCTTCGAGGATCTATCAACCTAGTGCTCAGATACCAAGTTTGTCACGACCCAAGCCTAGGGCCTAAATGTGACACGGTGAATAGAGAGCCTAAAGGAACACCAATCAAGCCTCTTAACTTGGCATTACACATTATTGGTCGTTGAAACATGTAAAAGATATAAAGTAAGAATAAGGGGCAAAGGGGGTAAGGGATAGCTTGCAAAAAATCATCATTAGGAGATAAAGTGTCAAAGCTCATATCATAGATACATAACTTGTCTAACAAACACCTGTAAATACATAGATAAGAGCTGGGGTCAAGATAAGGTAATCGGGCTCATACACATAGTCAAAATAGAACATAAAGTAGAGTGTCTCAATACAAAGCAAGGGGAAACATAGACTAAGGTCCCCAAAATGGAGGAATCACCATAGACTAAGGTCCCCAAAATGGAGGAATCACCAACTAGATTGAGTAGCACTAAACTAGCCACATGGATGAGAAGGATGATCAACTTAGGCTCTAGTTCCTACATGGTGATATCATGTAGGCAAGAGTATGTATTAGTACATTTGAATGTACTAAGTATGTAGGATGCAATGCTACAAGAAATAGGCAGCATAATCAATATTCATAACAATAGGCAATAGGCATAATATGGTCGTATGACATTTATGACCAATGCTAAAGTGAAACATGCTTAAGAAACTCTTACTCATATAAGATATCATATGTGTAGAATAGACCAAATTAGATTTCTAAGATACAAACCCCTTGGTAAGTTAGCAATGATGTCGCCCTATAACTTAGGTGGTGAAGTACTAACCCTTCACTCGGTTGGTGATAATGCCGCCCCATAGTCTAGGTGGAGAAGTACTAACCCTTCCCTTGGTTGATGAGTACA